>VMDO01002494.1:17500-166482 GCA_007922755.1 Pedetes capensis
GGTTAATAGCAGGAGATCCAAATGTATACCTAGAGCCCAAGATTCTGCTATCCTTTGAAATAGTTCTGACCAGCTGATGCTGCATGCTTTGATCTTGCCTGTGCAAAGAGTGACTCCTCTCTTACCTGTACATCTTTTTGGAAATTGTAGAGTATGTATTTTTGCAGTTTGGTCTTTATCCTGTTGACATAGTCTTAGTCATTGGTCCACTTAGAATTAGGTCATGATTATATTAGGACTAGAATACTGCTATTCCATGGAATTTTGATTGTAATTTGTAGAAATTCAGAATTTCTTTCTTTAAGGATTTTTATGTGTTTTTGTTTGGGTCAAACTATTTTTTGTGAAGTTTTATGTAAAGGAATTTAGCATTTGTTTCATACCTACCAAATACTGGGTACTTTCACATCATTAGTTTAATCGTCACAACTTTTTAAGGTAGATGTGTTGTCACTAATTTTATAAGTAGGAATATAGAGGCTCAGAGACTTAAGCAACTCCTTAAGTTCACAGATCTAATAAATGAAAGGTCTGGGATTTATCCCTACTCTAAACCTTTCTGTCACACCACAGTTTTCCTTCTGGCAGTAGATTCTGTTAAGATCAGTGCCAGTTTTCCAGTTCTTGGCACTATGGATGCAAATAAAAATTTACCTTTGAAGGAATCTAAATAGGTAATAGATTAGGCATGATAATTATAAAAGTTTTTCAGAGGATTCTCTTACTCAATTTTGGGAAATTGAGAGGTAGTGCTCATATGAGAAGAATATGACTGGATAAATAATGTAGGATTCTTTCTCACAACAAACACCATAGCTTGGGAAAACTAGAAGTTCAGTAGCTTGATAGGTGTGCTGATAGATAGTTGGTAAAGGGTCTTTTAGTATGCAAGACAATGCATAGTTGCATTTGTATTTTATAATGATGAATGAAACAATTCTGTGCAATAATTCATGGAAACTGTTGGAATCTCATGTTCTCCTGGAGCTGTTATGATAGTGTTACCAGCAAATGTAGGTGAGAAATTTACAGCAAATAGCTATAAGGAAGGGAGACACTGGTGGAAGTAGGGAGGGAGAAATATAGATAGCAGCACTTTAGTTATTTGTGAAATCCAATTTTTTGGTATATATATTAAAAAAGTGAAAATTTGGGTTGGTGGTGAAAATCTTTCTTTAGCTTTTATAGATAGTTAGAATTTATAAAAATTCATGTACTTGGGCATGAAGCTTTTCTTTCCCCAGAAGATAGGGAATATGGAGTTGTATGTGGTAGTAAGATTTTAAAGAGGGCACCTAAATTACTCAGCACTTACTGACATTAAGATAGCCAGTAGTATTATAAATGCATATTGTTCAAGTTTCTCATGTTTTTCCCCTCATGACTGTCCACAACACCTTCTTTTGTAGAGGGCGTAGAAGCAAAGCCTTTTGAAGTAGCTTCAGTTGTGACTGGTATGTCTGGGGTGGCTTCTGTGGTCAGAGCTGGAAGGTAGAAATTGGATCTCATACTTCTCTAGCATGTGAAATGAATTGGAAGTGACATCCTGTTTTATTTCACAACTATCTGTCTAAGAATATAGTTAAGTGTTGATCATCTAGTTTAATCATAAAAAGTATGCTAGAGAAAGCATGGCTAACACTCAACAAGCATTTGTTAGAAAATTTACTGTATGAAAACACAGCTTCAATCATTTCCTCAACTAATTTGCTGACAAAGTACCTGGAATGAGAGTCAAATGATTGGTTTTCTGGTTAAGTGGAATAGCCTAACAACACAACAATTAAATTCATTAATAATATTTAAATAATTGGGAAATATTTATTGGTGTTGTCTTTGCACAGAACATTGTACTAGGAAGGTACTGTGGAAATACAGTGAAGTTTAGACTGTTATTCTCATCTTTGGAAAATTTATAATCTGGCTGGGATTATTTATAAAATTGTTTACATTTTATAATTAAATTTGTTTTACATCTAAAAAAGATTGTGTAAAGTATATGCATTGAATGTTGAAGAAATGACATAAAAATATCTGAGAGCACTTCCTAAAGAGGATTAGAAAATGATGGATCACAATTAACCTGGAACAGTGCAGGTTGGTTTCTAGTGATAAAAAAGGTGAGAGAAATATCAGGAGATAGTCAGGAGGAAAGACTGGGAGGTAACAATAAACAAAGTTTGAGTATATCAGCATACTTAGAGGAGAAAGTTAAACTATAGCCTGTTAGAGGATAAGTTTAGAAAGATGTGGATGGAAGGCCTTGAATGCCAGCCTCAGGAATTTGGACTTTATTGTGTTCTTCGGGAAAGCCACTGATGTGATTTGATCGGGAGAATGGCTTGATGAAGAGAATGGCAGTGACTGATTTAGGGGGTGAGACATCGAAATGAGGTAAACTAGTTTAGAGTCTGCTATAGGAGTTTAGATATGAGGCATAATGAAACCCTATACTAGGTATTATGGTTATGGAAAGAAGGATGAGCCTGAGAAACTCTATTAAAGAGGAATTGATGGAGCTTAATGACAGGCTGACAATGAGGAGCAAGGATAAAAAAGCGATGGGTATAGTGTTGATGTTTTGAAACTGGATGATTCTGAGAATTATACTCTTCTGGGTGTGAATGAATCAAAGAAGATATAGAGAAAAATGATGATGAATCTAGATTTAAATTTGTTTGATATGATATTGCAGAGAATGTCTTAGGATAAATGTCTCAGTCATTTGAGGACTGTGTGTTTACGGGAGATGAGAGCTCTCAGTGTTGAGGATTAGATAAAATAATCATATAATTTAGATATTAAGTAATGAGATGTTTGATAAAAAGAGTATAGAGGAAGAATAATATTTATGTTGGTAGCATTAACGTGTGAGTGGGTTTTTCTGTGATTATTTATTTTAATTTTTAAAAATAAGCTATTAGATGCCAGGCCCGGTGGCACACGCCTGTAATCCCAGCAGCTTGGGAGGCAGAAGCAGGAAGCAGGAGGCTCGTAAATTCGAGACCAGAGGCAATCTGTATAACTTAGTGAGACCCTATCTCAAAAAAAAAAAAAAAAAAAAAAAAAGGGAAAAAAATGGGCTGGGGGTGCAGCTCAGTGGTCCAGCACTTGCAGAGTATGCAAGTGTGAGGCCCTGGGTTCAACCCCTAGTATTGAAAAAAAAAAGAAAAAAAAGAAAAAAAAAGCGATTGGCTCATTTCTTCCTCTCTGCCTTTCCCTCCCTCTTTCTTTTCAATATGGATTGTTACAATATGTTGGCCTGCAGCTGTACTGTTGTGGCGTCCGATCCCAACAGATCTCAGAAGCTAAACAGGGTCAGACCTGATTAGTCCTTGGATGGGAGACCACCTGGGAGCACCAGGTACTGTAGGCTTGGGAGAAGGATATGGCAATCCACTCCCCCAAAAACAATCAGCCATTGAAAACCCTATGAATAGCAGAGAAGTGCTGATATTGTGCTGGGCATGGCACAGTGTTGGATAGTGATTCACTCTGTTGTACATAGGGTCACTATGAGTTGGACCAGACTTGATGGCATCTAACAACAACAGCAGTAATAAAATGGAAGAAAGGAGAAAGAGGAATGCAAATCAACATTGAATGCTCAGTTCAGATTTACATAGGATAAAGGCATCATTCTAAGGAATGAGGTATCAGATGGTTGATGTCTGAGTTTATATTCTAAGATTCAAGCTCAGGAATCCTATGCCATTGATGTTCCCTAGTTCATTCCACTTTCACATCGGTGTAGTATTTCTTCCTCTCCTGCCAAACTAGTCCATTTTTGGGGTAAGATGATTATAAATGAAATTACTTAGAACAGAGATATGAGGTAAAAATGAAATATCAGGCATTAGCTCTATGATATACCTTTCCTGGGAGAAGGACCCAGCAGCCCACTCCTCAAAACAATCAGTCATTGAAAACCCTGTGAATAACAGAGAAGCATGACAATAGTGTTTTGCCTGTTGCAGGTAGGGTTGCTATGAGTGAGACACGGACTTGACAGCATCTAACAACAATAATGCTGCTTATGTACACTTAGTGTTGTGGGTTCAAGTGGGGCTGATATAATTCGTAGGCCTTTGTTTTGTATCTGGAATGTTGGATTGCTCTTACTGGTATTTGTATTCATTTTTCATGAGTTGGTCTTTCTTGGTGTTTTTCATTTTTATTTGATGTAAGACTAATATATCTTATTGTTGAATAACATAAAGATTGCATCACCGAGCTCCATATTAAAATGCACTCCTTTTTGGGAGAAGCAGATAGATGTGTTTACTCTGTAGAGAGATTTAGATTTGATTTTTTGTTTTCTTCATGGTAATTATGTTTGCACTTTGCTGATCACTAGTTGTGCATTATTACAATGGAAGGTGACAATTTGATTGTCTTCAATTGGAGAAACAAGTAATTTTATATTCACTAAGCTGTCAGGTAACACTAACTCACAGTACTAAGAGCTCCTGGCAATGTGGCTTGGCACCTATATTTAACTGCTTTGATGCTTGTGTAACCTCTGCTGAATCAGAAATACTTTGCCTGCTGGAAATAGTTTTCAGGGCTGTACAATGAGGTTTTCATTAAGCAGACAAACTGAAAATGAACTGCAAAGCCATGGTTGTTGTTTCCCTCCTCTCCTTTCCTCTTCTCCTCTCCTCCTTTCATTCTTCCTCCCCTCCTCTTCCACTTTCCCTCCCTCTATTCTTCTCTTCCTCTTCTTGTCCTTTTTGATAGGAACCTGAAATTTATCTCTTATTTCATTACAGGAAAGAAGGGACTTGCTGGATAGCTTTATTTAGCTGAAGGAGAACCTTAGAGATTCTTTACATAATTTTTTTCAGTGTTACTATGTGTGAGTTTTCATCTTTTGAAACAATCTCTATGATACCAATTTTCATTTTTCTCTTCTTTTCTGAAAATATTAATCAAAGAGTGAAAATAGAGGAAGACTGTAAGAGGATATGGTGATAGCTTCCTATGCTTTCTCTGAGAAATTATTTTGGTTTATGATTTTTATTAATAATTGGATAAGATATCCTTGCAATTCCATATTAGTGGATTGGTTTCAGGCTGACAAAGACATGTCTGTTATTCACTTTAAAATTTATGGCCCTTATTTATGTGAAGAGATTCAAAGTCAACATAAAAAAATTCATTATTATTATTTCAGACATCTTTTTTTTACTCAAGCCACATAGAAGTCTTTCAGTTAAGCTATGAAGTCATTAAGCTTTATGAAAATTGTCTAAGTTAATATATACTCTAAGTTAATATATATATATATATATATATATATATATATATATATATATATATATATATAAACAATAGTACCCATTGTTTGTTTTTTTATCTTATTGTTGAGTCACTGATTTTATTTATAAACTCTGGTCATGGCTTTCCAAAGCAAAAATCCCAAAAAGCTACTGGAAGATAAACTGCAAGAAAACTCAATATTATTTGTATCAAGCAAAAAGTATAGAGGTTAGATGAAGTCAGGGTATTTTGATCCCAGGAAGAAACTGGATACAGAAGGACAAATGTAATAATTATAGGTTTTCCATAGGCAGTCAGTCAGCAGGCCAGTCGCTAGGCTGGTGGCCTGTCTCTTCCAGCAGATATGAACCAATTAGACAGAGGTGGTTACGTGGTGTAACATTATCAGGAGAAACAATTCATGAGTCAAAGCATTCCAAGACATATGAGCTCTAGTCCAAAGAACAGTCTTAAGCTCTATAAAGTGACAGCAATATTGTCAGCTAAATATAAACTGCAGAAACACAAACTTTGATGACTTGAGAAGGATCTGTTCCAGGTAGTTCCTATTTTGTGAGAACCTCAGAGGGCCTTTGGAAACAATTTTGGTGCTTTGGTGTGAAAAATGAAAAGCCTCAGTAAAGTAAAAATCCCGTTGATTTAAGCTCCTTCTTAGACATACTTCAAGGGCTTCAAGTGTATTTCATTTGCCTCATCTCTATTGATTTGACAGCTAACTCACATACGTGAGGTTTCTTTTTTTCCTAACAGGTATTGTCTCCATGTTTTACCATATAAATTCTGAAAGAGCTGGTACAAACGCTAAAAGGAAATAGGTTTATAACTTTTCTCAATAGCTTATTAAACAGATATAAGAGAAAGAAAATCTGACAAAATCCCAGGGATGTTTGAAGGTGGAGTAGAGAAGAGGATATAGCAGTGATGCATCAAAACAATATGAACAATCAGTAATGACCTTTAGGCTTTACCAGAATGAAGCAGGGAAAGTTTCAAGAGAAATGTCTTAATTGTAATGCCTAGAATTAGAGTTCTCCTTGCAACTCCCTCCTGAAATTCCCCCAAATGGGAGTTAGAGGTACAGGAGGTTGTTGTTGTTGTTGTTAGGTGCAGTGGAGTCGGTATCCGACTCATAGCGACCCTCTGTACAACAGGGGAAACATTATTGTCAGTGCTTCTCTGCTGTTCATAGGGTTTTCAATGGCAGATTGACTTTTGGGAGGGGTTTCCAGGTCCTTCTCCCAAGCCTACGCTTCTGGTGTTCCCAGGTGGTCTCCCATCCAGGTACTAACCAGGCCCGATCCTGCTTAGCTTCCGAGATCTGATGGGATCGGATGCCACAGGGCTACAGCTACAGGCCGCCTGGAGGTACAGGAGGAGGATTTTAAAATCATTTTTGCCCCAGGCTGGGCAGGCTGACATCCTTTGTAAGGGTTCCTGGGTATTGTGTATTTCGGCAGCTGAACATATCTGTTACTCATGCTCCTTAAAATGATACATACTGTGTTATATTTTTGGAAAATTAGCTGTTTATTTCTCAGAATCAGATCAAATATGGCATTAACTTAACAGTAAATTATCTAACTAAAATAAATCTACCTTGGTAGCCTGGAACTGAGATGCAAAAATAAATGTGAATGTTGGCATGAACTTTAAATTTTTTTCTATAAGTAAACCAACTCTTAAAATGTTGCATTATGTTAAAAACAGAATTTCTTTTGAATAAATGTAACACGTCTAACAAGTGAATCTCATTTGATAATACTAGCAAAATTAATGAAAATATTGTTAAAATAGTTAAAAATCTTGTTTTGGTTAACTCAATGGTTTTTTTGTACAATTCTACACAGTAATTTCAAGAAATGTATTCTTTCCAAGCAATGATAAAAAGTATAATTTTGAGTGACTATGCCTTATGAGAAACCTTAAAAGCTTAAGGTTGTTTAAGATAACTCTGAGCTAGGCATAGTAACACATATCTCCAATCCTGGTAACTGGGGAGGCAGAAGCAGGAGGATCATAAGTTTGAGGCCAGAGGCAGCCTTTGTAATTTAGCAAAACTCTGTCTCAAGATAAAAAGTAAGAAAGGGACTGTAGGTACAGCTCAGTGGTAGAACACTTGCAAAGTATGTGCAAGGCCTTAGGTTCAGCCCAGTAGTACCAGAAAAAAAAAAATCCTAACTTTTATGGGCCAGGGATTTAGCTCAGTGATAGAGTGCTTACCCAGCCTGTGCAAGGTCCTAAGCTCAATCTGTAGGACTGCAAAGGGGGGGTGGGGTGGGCAAAATAAATACAATCTTAACTTTTAAACATATACAAATAAGTCTTTAACAGAGTATTGACATCATCTGAAAATGATTCTAGATAATATCATTTTCTGAAATATAGGACTTAATGTACAGATATCTGGCATCCATATCATTTTGTAAAGTCTAGAACCAACTAATTTTGATTTCTGTTTTAAGAACAAGAAGTAAATTTACTGTCTGAGTTTATAATGACCTAACATTCCGATTTTATACTGAGGATTGGAGTATAGTGATTATCACCTTTTTAGAGGTATTCCTACTGACTTCCTGGAGAACATTATGAGCTATTGAAAGCTTTATCTCCAACAACCTCGATCCCCAAAGTCCTAAGCCTGAAGTTCTTCCTGATGGCCTGGTATCCTAGGAATTCACTTGATCTGTTGGGCAGAGACGTTTTAAACTCAGGGAACATATGACGGGAATTTAGTTTTATATATCCCAAAGATACTTAATTCTCTTTGGAGATTTTACTTGATAATAGCTATGCCCCAGAAAACCATCTTGTTTAACCAATGTGATAAGTTGACAATGTAGTTTTTCTCTCTGATTATAATGTACTCTGTGTAGTCAATACACTGGTACCATGTGAGTGTAATTTCCTCTTTTATTTTATCTCCAATGCACTGTATTATAAATAAACAGTTAAAAAAAAACACCAAACAAATCTGTTGCATCTCCTTTTAAGATTGTACCACTGTAGACACTTGTTCTAGTAAAGTAGAATTGGGCGCATTTGATTGCATTTAAATTTTTCATGCTTCAGCAGTTTGGCTGGGAGCACAGTAAAGAAAAATCCCATGAGCGAGGGTAGTTTAGAATAATAGAACTTGATTTTGTGTATTATAGCGGCAACATTTGCGCTGCTTTAGTTAGGGTTGTGTCAGCACTTCCATTATAAACCCCTGTTTTCAGGGGGTATAACTAGGAAGATTTTTTTAATACAAATTAAAAAAACAATTCATTTGAATGATTTTTAAGTTATGATAGTGCAAAAAATAAAACAAAGTCACATAGAAATTGACCATTTTCACAAGGATTTTTATTTTCTTGTTGTATATGGCAGCAGCAAGGGTAATGGAGAGGGTGAAAATTTTTGTAATGGAAAATCTGATATGAGCATTAAAATAAATGTAAGCCTCCCACATTAATGTTTAAAAACATTAAGGGGATTTGATTTATGAGTTTCTAAAGGAGAGTAGCTGTAGTATAGCAGTTATAGTAAAGGCCTTTCCAAAAGTCAAGTGTCATTGGTTTCTAGAATGCAGTTCAGTTAGTCAAGTAAAATATCTTAAAAGGGAAAGCTAAAGTAAAGAAAGAACATGAGTAAGGATAGAATCAGTAAATTGAAGTATTATATAACAAGTGCTTGTGTAAAAAATTAGTAAATCAAATCCAATTGTCAGTAAATGTAAGATATATTCCATAAACTATGCATTAAAATAATTTGTGCACAGTTTACTTAACAATCCCCAAACAAAAATACTACCTAGAACAAAAACTCAACCAACCAACCAACCAACCAAACAAACAAACCAAAAAACTCAACAATCAAAATAAACCTGAAAAACCTCAACAATTTTATCACAAAGACATGCTCAAGGAAATACTTTGCTAAAAGAACAAAAATCATCTTTTCTTCTTTGAACAACATATTTAAGAAACAAACAGATGAAATTAAATAAAATGTGTTTTGGAAAAGGGATTTTTGTAGCAAAACATGTTTATTCCTTTGCTAAAGAGAGGGATTTCCAAGTTGGGTGTGTCTTCCTTGATAACTATTGTTGTCCTTCTCCCCTTCTCTCCTTTTCCTCTAAAGATGGTGTGAACTGAGGATGAACAGATTTAAAGCTCCGTTTTTTTGTTTTTTTTTTTTTTTGGCAGTCAACCTTGTATTTGCAACCTTGATAGACATTTTTATTTGTAGGTGCAAAATGGAAGACAAATTGTGTGATGCTATAAATAGGTAGCTTTCTTGAATGGTCACTGGAGGAATCACCAGAAGACTGTTGATGAAGTAGAGGTGAAGCCTTTCCTCACTAATTGTATTCAGCATGTAATTTCTAAACTTCCCTCTGAATTTTGATTTTCAATTAACACTCCCCATTTGAAGATAATTTTCTATTTAATGTAATTGCAGGAAATAATTTATTGGCTGATTAAGACTGAGGACCCAGCCTTCCTTAAGAAAACACTCTAACAAACAAGCTTTTAAACCCAACTCATAGCTTTGGACAGATTTTGTCTATTTTTACAGCTGCATGGTTATGTTTAATTAGGATTGTGCACTATTGTTCACTGGTGCAGTTCATAGTTGAAATTATTCCTAAGAGACTGTTTTCATTTTGGGTTTTGTGTCATGATTAATTTATACTAAAGCAACAATCACAGATACTGCCCTTGGAAGGAACCAATTCATTATATAATAAGAAGGTGTGTGTTGGGGGAGCTAAAGTCACTCTGAGTTTTGGATTGTAACTTTCATTTGTATTTAACTGTTTTAAAAAGTGGCATTAAATACATTCTTTTATTTTTAATGTGCACGATTACATTATCAGTAAATATCCATTATCTGAACTATGAAAAAAGTCTTGTTGCTGGTGGCAAGCTCTTGATAAACTTGTAGAACAATTATGATTTGACTGGTTTTACTATTGTGTTTATAGGACCAGAAAAGTAAGCTCTGTAGTAATTTTTGTATACCAAGAAGCAGCCTTTGAGTGTCACTTCCCATGTATGTCCATTTGTCCATTTATTAATACTAATAGAAATTGCTCAAGAATATGTATATGTAAGCCAGGCGTGGTGGAGCAGGCCTGTAATCCCAGTGACTGGGGAGGCGGAGGCAGGAGGATCACAAGTTGGATACCAGAGGCAGTCCGTATAATTTAACAAGACCATGTCTCAAAAAGTAAAAAAAAAAAAAAAAAAAAAAAAAAAAAAAAAAAAAAAAAAAAAAAAAAAAAAAAAAAAAAAAAAAAAAAAGGCTGAGGGTGCAGCTCAGTGGTCCAGCACTTGCAAAGCATGCAAGCACAAGGCCCTGGGCTTAACCCCAGTACTGCAAAACAACAACAACAACAACAAAACAACAAAAAAGAATATGTATATATATGTCTGTGTGAATATATATATTTATATGTATATTATATATGATTTTTCTTGAGAACCTTTGATTTTTTGTCCTCTAAAAAAATGTATTCTTCACTTTCTTCCCCCATTTTATTTTCTAGTATCAATTCTAATAGATGAAATTTTTATAATTTGTAGAATGATTATTATAAGTAGGTATCAGCATTTTAATATGTTTCAAAGCACTTCAGAAACCTGTAATACTTTTATTTAGAGCTGTGCATAATTAGATTAGCTGATCTTATATTAATTTTTTTCACTGTAGGATACTAAATCTGAGCCCCCTCATTAATTGTGAGAAATTTAGCATTAGCTGTTAAATCCTATGTGAAACATGGGCTGCTACATAAAAACTACTGTTTAAATTGGAATTAACTTAATTATTTTTCTTTGCACTTGATATTTCCTTCACTGCAATATTCATGAAAGCATGTGACAGATTTGTAAATTTAACTGTTAATCTCAGATTTCTAGACCCTTTAATCAGTATTTATTTGTCTGTAGAAACAGTACTAGCAAGTTAATGATTTGCTAATTTGAAAAATGCTCATGTGGTTTCCTATGTTAACTGATTTGTGCATTTAAAAAAAATGGTATGAAATCAATTAATGTTAAAGAGCAATTAAGGTAGAGACTTTATTCCTTTCATTACACAGCAGTTTTAGAGCTGGAGATACAATAAATGAAAAACAACAAAGTTTTAGGGAAAAAATAGTTTCTTCTGTTAAGTTATAAACATTTAGTGGTTTTATTACTAACCGTTTTGCTAAGAAACTCATCTTGATAAAATGATAGTCTAAAAGTTTTGAAATTCCATTTAATAATCATGAGTTTTTGATTGCATATGAAAGCATGGAACGGAGGAGTCATACACAGTATAGTCAATATTTCTATGTGGATACATAAATAAATGTTCAATATTGTTTTTGGAGCTTTTAAATTTTTACGCATAGTTGGCATTTTACTATTTTGATAGTACATGCTTTAAATCTTATATGTACTTTCTAATATAAAATAGAGGTGCAGTTATTTCAGATACTCAATTCAAATGCTAATAAATTGCCTTAAGACTAGTTTAACATTATGAGATAGCTAATCATTAAGACACTTAAAAGTTAAGTTACAATAGTCAACACATCTTGAAGGTCTTTAGAAAAGCTTCAGATTGGTACTTAGTGTTAGGCCCTAGCATTCACAAAGCAAGGTGTATCATTTTCTGAAATAGAGGACTTAACGTACAGATATCTGACATCTACATCAGAAGTAAGGACCAGATTTGCTTAGGGCTTTCATCATGGATTATTTACTCTGATTATATTTTCCTACACAGACTTATTTTTTTCCACATAAACCATAGGAGAAAGTTGGATGTTTTTACTCTCAAATCATCCCACAAACTGGCTCATTAGCCAGTTCATTCATTCATTCTTTTCATTGCTAACCATCAACCTAATTACTCTCTAGAAGCTTGTAATCTACTTGGGAAAACTGGGAGGAAAGATATACACATATATACTGTACACTATGAAAACTTTTTCTATAAGAATATCATTTGTGGATTGGATAAGAGAGAAAATATGCAGCAATTCCTGGGAAGATGTTTGGTGAGTTAAAAAGCAAAGAGGAAAAGTGGAATAGATAAGCCAAGAGTTCTTTGGCAGTGTTTTAGAGTAGACATTAAATATCTCTAAAGTTAAATAACTTTTTTTTTCTGGAATTAGTTTAATAAAAGGAATAGCTTATTATTTTGCTTTTAGCAGCCCTTTTTAATCCATAGTGTTTTTCTTCTGCAGAAGAATGTCTTCCAAGCAAGCCACCTCTCCATTTGCCTGTGCAGCTGATGGAGAGGAAACAATGACCCAGGATTTGACCTCAAGGGAAAAGGAAGAGGGCAATGATCAACTTGTGGCCTCCCATCTGCCTCTGCACCCTATAATGCACAACAAACCTCACTCTGAGGAGCTACCAACACTTGTTAATACCATTCAACAAGATGCTGACTGGGACAGTGTTCTGTCATCTCAGCAAAGAATGGTGAGCATTTAAAACCTGGTTATTGCTGCTAAATGTGTTAGTAGGCCTTCATTATAAATAGATGTTTTAGGAAAGCTCAAAACACATGGTTTTATGGTTCTTTGTGTTCAAGTCATAAGACAACCACTTGGTACATAATTACCATTAGTAACTGGCAGAACTTGAAAAGTGGTGTGTGATTTAGTTTATGTACATTATTAGGTCCACTTGACCAAAGATACTTGACTTATGTTTTTATAGAACAGAGTTGGTTATCTTATACTCTGAATCTCTGAATTTAAGATGATAAACTTGGTAATTCCACAAAATAAATATGATCAAATGAAGGGGGCCTGTGAATTAATACTGAAAATTGAATTAAGCAAATGTCTGTGTGAATGAGATCATGTGGTGACTATGTCTTCAGTAAGGAAATACAAGTATTTATCATTTTTAATGATAATTCTTGATCTGTAATAAAGCTTTCTCATTGATGGGCCTCTATATATTAATTTCAAAAGGACATGTAAAGCTCCTGCCTATCATTCAGATTACAGAAATTCTCTCTAAAAGTAGAAACAACACATCAAGTACATGTGGTATATTAGCCAGTTTTCCCATATTAAATTCCATCTTCTAACTATCAAAACAGAAACCATACTAGGTGACATTAATTATTTGGTTTAAAGCAAAAATATTCAATTTTTAGCATCTAGAAAAAACCAAAACTTAGTACATTTTATTAGATTAGAAGTTTTAAGACCTGTTTTGCATTTTTAAACTTTTGACTAACCAAAAATTAAATTAATAAAAAATATTTTAAGTGGGCAATGAAGAAATTTTTGTTCCTTAATAAAAATAAGATTATATTTAAAGTGCCTTTACTATTAAGAATACATATTTAAATTTTTGTTCTCTGCTTAATGTCTTTGAGACTTAGCTCAAAAACTTACGGAGGCAGACATTTTTCTTTTTCAGATGATTTTGCAAACACAGCTAAGTGCTATGGGGCAGTAGGTGAGAAGTAGGGGACTGGAAGATAGAGGGAACATTTTTTTGATTTTTAGTTCTTTTTTATTATTCCATGATCCAAAGATCTTTATTTATTCATTTGTTTATTTTTGAGGTATTTGTGAGTTTAACCCAGGGCCTCACACATACTGTGCAAGTACTCTACCACTGGGTGTACCCCTAGCCCATTTTTTATTTTTATTTTTACTTTTGAGATAGGGTCTCACTAAGTTACACAGGCTGCCTCTAGCCTTGAACTCATGATCCTCTTGCCTCAGCCTCCTGAGTTGCTGGGATTAGAGGCATGTCCCTGGCTATATATTTATTCTTGTCAGCATATATTAATTGTACAAAGTAATGGATTTTATTGTGACATTTCCATACATGCATATAATGTACTTTGATCATTTTTACCCCTCTAGTATCATTTCTTATTTCCTTTCTAACTTGCCTTCTGCATCCCTAAATGGTCCCTTTACTTTCATGTCCTTTTTTTCTTTTCCTAAACTCCACATATGAGAGAAATCATACGATACTTGTCTTTGTGAAACTGGCTTATTTCATTTAACAGGTTGATCTCCAATTCCATTCATTTTCCTGAAAATGACATAATTTTGTTCTTTATGGGTGAATATAGCTCCATTAAGTTTGAGTTTTGAAGGGGATCCTTGAGTAGGTATAATAAGGCAAGACTATTGTAATCCCAGCTACTTGGGAAGTTGAGGCAGGAGGATCATGAGTTCAAGGCCTGCCTGGGCTACATAGTGAATTTAAAGCCAGGCTAGGCAACTTAGTGAGATCCTGTCTCAAAATAAAAGTAAAAAATGACTGGAGGTGTAACTCCCTGGTAGGAGTACATGCCTAGCATATGCAACACCCTGGCTTCAATCTCCAGAACGGAGAATAAAAACGTAAGACTAAAGTCTGTTTTTGTGATGAAACTTAAGTTGTTCCTGTTACATCTCCAGTGTATCATGGGGTAGATAAATATCTAGTAATTGCTACTTGATTATTACAAGATAATGGAGGTATATTTGATTTTTTATTTCAACAAATATTTATTTGGCATCTTCCATGTGCCATTATGGGGGCTGGGATTTAGCTCAGTTGGTAGAGCACTGTGCTGCAGTCTCTGAGGTCCCAAGTTCAATTCCTAGCACCCCCAAAATGGGAGAAAGACCTGGCAACCCACTCCCAAGGCAATCCCGAAACAGTCAGCCATTGAAAACCCTATGAGGGTCACTATGAGTCGGATGCCGACTCCATGGCACCTAACAACAACAACATGTGCCATTCTACTAGCTGCTGGCTTTATCATGGTGAACAAAACTGACATGATCCATGCTCTCATGGAGTTTATAGTCTAGGACAAGTATAGACATAAAATAAATAAATAAATAAATAAATATGTAAATAAATATATAATTAAAAATTTGATATGTGTTATGAAGACAAAGATCATAATGTTATCTGAAAACATAACTGGGCAAAGATGGTTAGGAATGCCCTCTGTGAGCTAAGGATGGTAGGAACCAGTCAGGTAGAGTGGAACAAAGAGTGAAGCTACAGAAGCAGCAGCATGTAAGAAGTATTTGAGGTGAGAAAACCAACCTAATTTAAGGAAATAAAAGATAGTCTTTGTTGCTAGATTGTAATGATTGAGGATGCAAGGTAGCATCAGATGTAGTTTGCAAAGTAGATAGGGGATATGTCAAACAAGACCTTGGAGGTAACATTATGGAGGTGATATTTGATCTAAGTGCAATAAAAAAAGCCTTTGAAGAATTTAGGAACATTCCAAACAGACATTTCCGACTGTGGTATAGTGAATGGATGGGAGGAAGGCAAGAGTGAAAGGAGGAAGCCCCACTGGGATTTCCACTTCAGAAATCTAGATGAAAGATTATAGTGACTTGGATTAGAGCAGAGAAAGAGGGGATAGGTTCAAGATATATTTTGGCTTTTATGCCAAATGTAGTCATGGACAAATAAAAATAACCGGACTGCAAATATGGATAGAGGCAGAAATAAAACAGTTCAAAATTTCTTTCTTTAGAGAACACTTATTTTTCCTAGTAAAATTTCATTTGTTTCTTGGCAAGTGTCAAATAGCTTTGGTGAATTAGTCCCAAACTTTTCTGATTTAAAATTTTGTCATGAAATAGATATTAGTAACCTATATTAAGTTTACATTAATCTATATTAAATGTGATTTCTGATAGTATAACATAGTTTAAAGTGACAAATATGTTATATATTTGTGGGAAAAAAATCCTACTCCTGGAAATGTTTTCAAACTCTCATTCTCTTTTGATAGCAAGCTTTGCTTTCCACTGGAGCCTTTGTGTATTCTGAATGTCAGGAAGCCAAAATATTTTGTTTTAACTCCCACTCTATAGTATTTCCCAGCTGTGTACTTATATAGAGTGATAAAAGGATTTAATAAATGGGGAATAGCAGCTGCCTTTAGAAATTTCCTTTGTGTTCCCTTTTCACCATATAGATTCAATAATGTGTAACAACTGTAACATCAGACATTTAATGATTTATACTGCAAGTACCAATCACCAATCAATTTTTGTTTATTGGAAATAATAATAATAGAACAATTTTAGATTTCTGAGCAGACCTGCAAACCTACGTGTGTGTGTGTGTGTGTGTGTGTGTGTGTGTGTGTGTGTGTTAGGGTGTTGGAGTGGGAAGACTGCCACTAGTGTAAAATTTAATAAACATTTTATCTCATTAAATATGAAGTCCAAAATAATGTTATGAATTGACCTGAAAATTTTCATTCCCGTCAAGGGAGCACATTTTTATTTTTCCTTAGTATAAATAATCCCATAAAATAGTTGTGGAGAAATAATTTTTGAAACTAAGTCTAAAAACAACAAAAAGTTTATCAGCACCTACTCAGTTTCCATTGCTATTTAGTTTCTGTGATGGTCCTCATTCAAGGAATAGTTACAAACAAGCCTTAAAAATTTCTTATGTTCTGGGTTTAGAAAGGGTTTTACTTTGGATGATCAAGACCACATTCAGAACTTTTCTGTGTGAAAGGGTAAAGAGGAAAGAAAATTACTTTGCCAATCCCTACTTCATGATTAGGGAAAAAAAACTTTACAAGTTAGAATTCTGATAAGTTTGAGGTGGCATTCCAACAGAATAAGAGACCACACCATTTCAAGCAATAAGAAGAATTTGTTATGCATAAGCACAGAAGGAGAATAGAAAGTTTACAGATAGGAATTCAAAGGGTGAAGGGATATAGATATTTTTAGATTCTGATTTAAACTATAATTATTTATACTGTGGGGACTGAAGTGTTCAGTTTTAAATTTACTGTGCTATGTTAATTGGTGACCTCCATTTATTTGATGGTTGAAAACTGATGTACATAAGAATCCACTCTTCTTCCCTATGTATAACCATTGCTATTTTCATCATGGCACCACAATATCAATACCTTTTTTTGCAGAGGAACGTTGACACTGTCCACTGAAATATATTTTGTTCTTATTTGGACTATCTCATTAAGCAAAAATAAATTCACTTTTTTTAATGGAGAAATGTACAATGCATTATTCTTTTTAATGTCGTTAAGCATGTGGTGATGTTTAGTGACCTGCATATGATACTGTATGTAATGATTTTCTGCTAAAGTTTCAAGTATGGAAAGAACAGGTGAAGTTAGGAAAGGTATATTGTTAGTAAACTTGTCTGCAAATTATATAGGTTTTTTTTGGTGAAAATGGTATGTTAGTTACTTGTATGGAATGAAAAACTTGAGATGTGCATGTTATTTTGAGTCCTCCCTACTTTACTTTTTTTATTTTTTTATTTTTTGCTTTAGAGTATAATTTAAAGAGGTGCTACTACCATCACTACTTAAGTATAGAGGGCCTACTAAGTTCCAGGTCCAAGGTCTACTGTATAAGTAATACAGATAAGATACCTTCTCTCATAGAACTTAGACAATAAAGAAGTATCAGAGAATGAGAAAATTTCAGACAATGATAAGTGCTATGAAGGAAGTTAAATAAGAAAATGTGATCGAGAATGAATGACCTTCCTTCCTTTCTTTCCTTCCTTCCTTCTTTCTTTCTTTCTTTCTTTCTTTCTTTCTTTCTCTCTCTCTCTCTCTTTCTTTCTTTCTTTCTTTCTTTCTTTCTTTCTTTCTTTCTTTCTTTCTTTCTTTCTTTCTTTTTGTGCTACTTGGGGATTGAACCCAAGGCCTTGTACATACTTTGCAAGTGGTCTACACTGGGCTGCCCCGCAGCCCACTTATTTATTTATTTTTATTTTGAGACATGGTCTCCCTAAATCATGCAGGCTATGTCTGGCCTTGAACTCATAATACTCCTGCCTACCCTCCCAAATCACTAGGAGGCGTATGCCACCTGGGCTGGCTAGAGAATGACTACTTTAAACAGAAAGGAAGGTCTTTTTGAAGAGAGGGCATCTGAGCTAAAATGTGACTAACAAGAAGGAGCCAACTGTGTAAAGACTTGGGGGAAGATACCCAGCCAGAGTGTGTAATAAGTCCAAAAGCCTTTTGATTAAGGTGCTTGAACAACAGAACAAAGCAGACTGACTGGAGAGGGAGAGAATGTTTTGAGATGTAGTCAAGGAGGCAGGCAGATGACAGATGTTATGAACTTCAAGTGCAAGAGATAGCCATTGAAGATCTTGAAGGAGTAACATGGTTTTATTTACGTTTTTAGGAGATCACATTGCCTGCTGTGCAGAGAACATCAGAAGCAGGTATACATGTTTAGAAAACAGTGCTGTAATGCAGTGGAAGTTTGGTGAGAAGTGGAGAGTAAATAGGGAGGTTGTTCATTGAAGATTTCTCTGAGGTTCTGAAGAAGACAAAATTCATACAGAGGGTGGAGAGAACAGTTTAAGTAATATACATGTGGGCAGGAACTTAAGAATGAACCAGAAGTGAGGTTGGTGAGATCAAGGAGAAGGGAAAAGGAAATAGACATGCTCTGGCCAAACAATGGCCCTAGGCAGGACAGAAGCTTTTTGTCTAAGGCAATTGCTTGTAGGCGACTTCTGGGGCAGACTGTGGAAATGTGGGTGAGGCATCAGCAGTCTTTCTTGCAAAATACACAATGTGACAACAAGATTGTAAGTGGGACTTTATGGACAAGCGTGTGCCTGTACTTATATACATGCTTAGACTGATATTTGTTTTAGGAAAAAATGGTATTGTATCCACCAGCTTTTAACTACTAGTCTAATTAAATTGAAAGACACATATTGGACCCTTAATCCAGGATGTCTGAACTCCTTAGGGACCTATTTAAATTCCTCCAGGTGAATTTCATCTTCTAGAAAAGCCTTAAAATAATTTTTCCACCATAAATAAAAGATGCCAATAATGCCCTTATTGTAATTGAAAGAAAATAATGATAGTCAGACTGGGATATTTAATAAATAACTATTGGGAACAATGCTTTCTTGCTTGGAAACATTTTCTACTCTTTGTCTTGCTTTCAGTCTGATGAAGTTGCTAATCAGCTATGGAGATTCTGTGTAGTTCACTTGGAGTCATAAAATTTCTGGTGTGGACTTTGTACCATTTCTGGGAATGGAGCTATTGATAACACAGTCCAGGAATTTTTAGTGAGGACTTAATCTTTAGCTATGCTTTGTGTTGTGACAGACTTTTAGAAGATTTCTCATTTTGTTACTTTTTGAAAGAATTTTAGAACTTGAATTGTTGCCAGGTGTGTGTGTGTGTGTGTGTGTGTGTGTGTGTGTGTGTGTAGTTGAGTCACGTAAGATAGTAGGTACCACCTACATGAAATTAATATTTTTTATTGGGAGTATAATTTAGAAAGTGTAGTAAGTTTACCAGGTACTAACTGGTTTATAGTACTAAACCAGTTCACCATAGTACTGACTAGTTCACCAGATACTAACTGGTTTATAGTACTAATACTTAAGGTAAGGTTTATGTACATCTTTTGTGGCACCAGATTGGTCTATGAAACACTCAAAAAATCCATAAACTAGAATGCTAATTTTTAAGATTTTGGAAATTCATTCAATTTAAGTAAAATTCAAACCTAGGTTTCTGTTAACAAGTGAAAATGTGTATTCTTGCCTGTTGGTCACTGAATAACATTCTCTAGGAAGCCCAGTGGAGAATTTCCCATTTTCTACAAATTTCTATAATTTCTATAAATTATTAGCACATAATAATATTTCCTTTTAAAACTGTCTCCAAAATGTATTGACAGAAATTTATTTATAGTTTGAATTAAAAAGTACAAACATACTTCATTGCATGGTATTTGGCAAAACTTGCTGTGAATGGTGAAATAGAAAATTAGTACTGTGTACTGTTAACACATTGATAACTTTATGGTTTTTATACCATTATCATGGGCAGAGTTTCATTCCTGTTATTTTTTTAAAAGTGTGCTTTTTTCTGTATTTGGGGTTTGAACCCAGCACATGCTGTGCATGCACGCCACCACTCAGCTACACCCCCAGCCTCTTTTATATTTTAAGACAGGGTCTCACTAAGTTGTGCAGGCTGTATCTGGTCTCAAACTCATGATCCTCTTGCCTTAGCCTTCCAGCTTGCTGGGATTAACAGATGTGTACCATGGCATGTGGCTAAAGTGTACTTTTTAAAAAGTTCCCCAAGTCTAGGTTGTTTAAGTTAAAAAGAAAACAAATACTGGTACATTTCTTGGAAATATCTTGATGCTTATGGAAATATAAATTTTTGTCCTTAATAATGTAATACACCTTTCTAAAGATACTTTTTGGAAAAAACTTCCTTCTTACCTATTGTATTATCAAAATATCAACAGTAGAAAAATTAACATGATTAACACATTCCAATCATTAACATATGATTAACAGCAATGTGGGCTGCATATTGAGCATCTGCCAAAATATAGAAATCTAGTACTTTGCTACATATGTGCAAAGACTTGCATTTCTTTCTTTTCTTTTTACCAGTACTGAGGGTTGAACTCAGGGCCTCATGCTTGCATGCTTTGCAAGTGCTGTACCACTGAGCTGCACCCTCAGCCCATGTTTTTTTTTTTCTTTTTACATTTTGAGAGAGGGTCTTGCTAAATTATGCAGATTGCCTTTGGTCTCAAACTTGGGATCCTCCTGCCTCCGCCTCCTGAGCCTCTGGGATTATAAACGTGCGCCACTGTGCCTGGCTAGACTTGCATTTCTTTTGTATTTTGATAGTTCAAGGAAAATCAGACCCTTGTATCTTTTTTCCCCAGTGCATTAAAATTGTGTATATAGAATATCTTCAGTGAGATAGAATTTGCCATATATATTTTCATTTTGATCCTTCAGACTGCATAAGATCCAGTGCTGGGGCTTACAGGGCCCTGACTATAACATGAATTACTTAATGAGCTCCATTGATGGCATTTACTTAAAATTTACAGCATTCTTGCATGTTCATAAGGATTATCTTTTCTAGGATTCAGCCACCATTTTCCTAATTTTCTTCAGTTTTATCTTTCATAAATATTCTGTTTTGATTTATTTCACCTGTATCCTGGGTGCTAGTATACATCTCATAGTGTTACTGCTCCTATGGTTTGACTTTTCTGGTCTACTATCCTAAGGATAGCTCAAGGCCTATAGCATTTCTAAACACAATATTGCTTTAGGATAATCCCTTAAAATAAGACTTGATTACTAATAGAACATCTGGCATGATCTAGTCTAGCATGAACATTGTGAGTGGTACTGTTCTCAGGTTTTATTTTTCTTGATGGATTAAAATGTCATTTAAGTGTAGAACACTTCATTTTTAAAATAAGCCTTTTGTCAAGAGTAGTCAGTATTAGTGGAAGCTGATTTTAAGTCATTAATAATTTTCTGATTAAAGCAAGACTCCACAGGTGTTCCTGTTTTCAGTTTATATGTGGTTCTGATTCATGTACACTTTGTATGGAATTTCTCCTTGAAATTTCTTTTTGCTTGGCTTTTGGGTATATCACTATAATGAAATATGATAACTGGAATAATGAAATCTGCATATTTTTGTAATGCTTCTAAGCAACATGTAGAGAGAGTAAGGTGTATATTATATAGCATGTAGATGTTTACCTGCCTAATTTGAACTTTTCATGATTAGAATGAAATATGAATCTCAAGGTCCTTCTAGATCATCAGAAATAAAAAGATGAGGACTGTGAGAGAAAGCATATTGCTTTGGGAAGTAGAAGCCAGGATTGTGTTCACACTCCCTGAGATTTACCTTCTTTAACTTGGAGAAAGTTGCTTTCCATAAAGGCAACTTTAACATAATGAATCTTGCTTGCACCATTCACTCAGAGATGAGATTGAAAGGCCTGTCTCTGATTATAAAGTCAAACCACCTACATTAAGCAGGAAAGCCCCTACCTACTCTGTTCCTCCCACAGATACCTTATTTTTCTTGAACAAGCCTCTAATGGATGTGCCTTAATTACCTTAATATGCAAATAACCACACTATTCAATTATCCTATGCAATAAAAAGTTTTCCTGCTTTCCAAGAGAAATGTAATCTTTTAAAAGAACAACAAGTTCAGGCTATTATTCCTTCTGTTAATATGGCTTTTAATGAAACGAGATATTTGTTTTTTTATAGTATTAACCTTTTAAGTGTTATTTTGGTGCTACTAAAGTCCCATGACTCCTAGGCCTTATCTTTCTAGGTGATGAAAATTGAGCTCAATAATATATCTTTGTATAAACTACATTCTGAGATACAAAGCATAAATTACAAACCTTTGCCAGTAAAATTTTATAATCAGGTTGAAATTAGAAATGAATATATAAATATTCCATTTATCTTTTTATATTTCATTAGCACCCTAGAAAATGGAAAGCCTTATTTAATAAAATGATTGGAATTTATTTTGTAAACTTTTGCTTTCATTATAATTTAACTCTGAATTGTTTCTACTGCCAGTGTGTTGAAAGTACCTTGAATAGATATTTTCAAATTCATCAAACTTCTGAGAGGAAGTGCCCTCACTCAAGCAAAAATAAATTATAGTGGTGTAATAGAAGAGACTAACTTACTCAAAAGCACAAAGAAGAATGAGAAGATTAAGAGACTTTTATCTTGGAGATTTTTTTTTTTGTATAAGCACTGAGCTTGTCAGAATTAAATGAATGTAAATCCATGAACGAATTGAGAAAATATTTGGCCTTTAATTATATTAATTTATTTTGCACCTGAATCTTTCTCCTAATGATAACTTTGTTTTTCATTCTCTTACTGATATATTTTATTTATAATTTGATTATAGTTCATTTTACTCTCTATACATAGGTTAGAGTTCAGCTTTCTTTTTGGCTATTGTTCTCTTTGATGACAAAATAGGTCAAGGAATAATCTTTTTTTTTTTTTTGAATTTGGAAGTTAAAGAAAGGAAAAGTAAAAAAATCACACCATTTCTTCCCATTCCCAGAGAGAAAGGGTGAGTCTATGATGGTAACTGAGTCATCAGTCAAAGGTTGGTTGCCTGCAGGTCGGGGAAGGCAGTACTTGCAGACACGGGGGACACCTGATGGCAGGATTAGACTTGCTGCTTTGTGCTAGAGTGGTGATATTTTATGCCTAGTTTCCCTTTTTCTGGAAATGCAATTATAGATAAATAGTTGGGTGAGTGGATGGATAGATGATTCTTTTATAAGCTACATAGATTCTGGGGAATCATTTTAAGTCTCTTTGTACCTGTTCTGGGCTGGGGTTTAGCTCAGTTGGTTGAGTGCTGCTCTGTGTTCCCTGAGGTCCTGAGTTCGATTTCCCAGCACCACAAATGTGGGAGAAGGGCTGAGCAGCCCATTCCTGATTCAGTCCTGAAACAATCAGCCATTGAAAACCCTATGAGTAGCAGAGAAGCACTGACATGGTGGTGAGCATGGCACAATGTTGAGGAGTGTTTTGTTTGTTTATACATAGGATTGCTATGAGCCAGACTCAATGATGGCACCTCACAACAACACAACTGTACTTGTTCTAGTCATAAAAACTTAGAGAGCTAGAGATGTTGTTTACATTTTTCTAGGTTATCAAGAATTTCCTGTTAAGATCATCATATGCATTTGACATAATAAAAGGAAATTTGAAGTGCTCTACAGTGAAATCCTCAAAACTGGAAACTGTACTAGATAAAATCCAGTGAAGAGTAGAGATTGTTGACCTCACAGAGTGGCCCTGATAGCTTCAGGTGTATGATATATAAAGCAGTCTTTTCTCCTGTCTCTTCCCTAGGCTACCTTGGCCTTGAAAGGACTTCACTATTAATGGAGTAGCATCTCTGTTAAGGAACAAATAAGTTTGAAAAACATTAATTGGGCTGTGGTACTTTTTAACGTTAAGATTTGTGAGGTATGAAGAACATACCCTGAGCTGTTTGATTTCATTTAAAGCATACTTGCAGCCTTGCTGTTATAAAAATAACAATAATAATAAATAGTTATTTTTATAAGTGCCATATGTAGTGTCTCTCAAATAAGGAAGAAAACAACTGCAAAGGAGGATAGCCTGAGTAAAATTGACTTGGCACTAGACTAAGCGGTTACATCTTATTAAGAAAAGCTCTGTGGGATCTTGAGACTCTCCATGCATAGAAACTTTGCTCTGTAAGAATTTGTTCAACATTTCCAACTTTTGCATAATCACTCCCTCTTTTCCCAATGCCTTAAACTGTAAAATAAATAAATAAACAAACAAACAAACAAATAAATAAATAATTGTTTTTGTTTAATGAAAATATTTTTCCCTGGGGTTACTTAGAGCAGCAGTCCCCAACCTTTTTGGGACAGGAACCAGTTTCACACAATGTTGTGAGTGTTCAGCAGCCACAGGGTCAGCAGGGATAGAAAGGATTACTCTACACCAAGAGTTAGTGTCAGTGGTCCCCGACCTCAGTCCCTCTGACACTAACTCTTGGTGTGGAGTAATTCTTTTTCCCTCTGCTGACCCTGTGGCTGCTGGACAGTCATGACAGTAGAAGACACATTTTCTTCAGGTCTCAGGCACTAATGTGAGGGATCTGGAGCATCTGTAAGTTACAGAAGCCTGCACACCACTTAACCTTCTGCTGTGTGGCCAACTTCCTAACAACCACTGACTGGGGTTTAAGGATCCCTGACTTAGAGGGAATGTAAATTATAGGAAAGATACTACCTCACAGAGTTCATTTCTGCCACTAATTTGCTGTGTGACCTTAGGAACGTCACTCTGTATCCCTTGACTTCAGTTTCTTCATTGCAGAAAGGAAAGATTTGAACCATGATTCCCAAGTCTTTTGTCACTTCTTGCTTTCTTGGTTTCAAGGTTAAATTTTTTATTTGGCCAACTCATCCTACCTTGATATTATTGTTTAGGGTGACTATCATCTATATGGGCTGGGATTTAGCTCAGTTGGTAGAGCACTGCTCTGCAACCTCTGAGGTCCTGAGTTTGATTCCCAGCACGGCAAAAATGGTAGAAGGACATAGCTATCCACTCCTGAAGTAATCCCAAAACAATCAGCCATTGAAAACCCTATGAGGGTCGCTATGAGTCAGACATGACTTGAAGGCACCACCACCAACAACATCATCTACATGGTCATTTGAGTACTAATGAATTTCCAGATGAAAATGACTGCCTAAGTTAGTTGTTGTTGTTGTTAGGTGCCGTTGAGTCGAGTCCGACTCATAGCGAGTCATGCGACCCTCACAGGGTTTTCAATGGCTGACTGTTTCGGGATTGTGTTGCCAGGTCCTTCTTCCATTTTGCGGTGCTGGGAATTGAACTTGGGACCTCAGAGACTGCAGCGCAGTGCTCTACCAACTGAGCCAAATCCCAGCCCGCCTAAATTAGTAGGCACATGAATAAGCCAATAGCTGACCCATGAAAGAATGTTGCTTTAGGTGTTGGAGAACTCACTAGTAGGCCTGCCTGCCTTAAAGCTCTTATGTTGTACTACCAAAAAGCTATAAAGTATTCTTGCCTATGTGGCTGCCTGTCCCATGATCTTAGATTTTTAAAACATGATAATCTCTAAGGCAGTGATAGTTCTTATTGTTATGCCTTAGTTCTTGTTGTTATGAACATATTGAGTACATTCAGCTTAGGGTGCTACTCTTTAGGAGAAATAAAGAAAAAGAAAAAAATTTGGAACACATTCAGAGAAGAATGATCAGAATGGCTGAACTATGTTTTATAAAGAAAAACTGTAGGAAATTGGGGTGTTTCTCTAGGAACAAAAAGATACAAAGGTACTATAATAGCAGTGTGTTTGTATTTAAAGAGCTATAATTCTGAATGTTTCCATGAGATAGAGCTATAGGTTGAAATAGATTTTATATTTCTATAAAGAGAAATATTTGCCAACCTTCTGAAGATGGAATAGACTGCTACATTTTCTATCAGTTAAGGTATTTATGGGGAGGCCAAAATGTCACTAGTCAGGGCCATCTCTCACCAATACCACCACTATCCTCATTTAAGAAGTGCTTACTATGTAAGAGGCACATTTACTTCTAATAACAGCCCAAGGAGGTACATTCTTTGCTGCTACTATTATCACTTCTGTCTTACAGTGAAGGAAATTAAGGTAAAGAGAGGGTAACTAACTTGTTTGAAAGGCTGATAATGCAAGTCTTTATTGTGTTCTTGTCTTTGACAGTTTTGGAAATTTAATTTTTTTTCTGTATTTATTCTGTTCAATATATGTACTACCATTTGTTATATCATGATAATGAGGCCATTTAGAAAATTTTCAGGTCTATGATTGTGTGTGTATGTGTGAATGAATTAAAGTAAGACTTTAAAAACATCAGCCTTTTCTTTTCAAACTTTAGAAATCATGACACATTAGCAAATACTAGTAACAAATCTATTTTCTCATGCATCCATAAATAATTTTACCTTTTTGAACAGTAATAGTGATACATGGTATAATGTTATGCTGCCTTTGAGAATGATATGTAAATCTAATATACTCCAGCAAATACAAAATTTTTAATATAAATTTTAATAAAAGAAAAAAGAATATATTTTGTTTCACTATTAGGACAAATGATACTTTTGTCACAAATTATCTGTTGGCAATTAGAATCAAACATTTTCATTTATGTAAACTTCTTAAAAAACTCAGCGTTTTTCATTAAAACATGTAACTTTAGAGAAAAATATATTTTTCTTCTGAGAAAGAAACTATAAATGTCATCAATTCAGTCTTTGACCTATTAGAAGTATACTCTATTAGCAAGATGTTATTAGAACCTAGATTAGGTAAATTTCTTCTGCTAGTAAGTCAATAACATGATAGTACAATATCTCTCTCATAGGACAGTTGACAAGTGGTTTTTTGGTTTGTCAAAAAACAGTGAATTAAAGTGGGGGTCAGAAAACATGATACATATAATGTATGGGTATAATATCAATTAAATATATACATATGTGAAAGTTATATGTAATATAATGTGAATACTCACTTGAAACTTACAATGTATAGATGCAGTGCATACTAAGGGGGTTGGAGTAATGGTGGGAACCATCCGTCTTGGCAGAGAAGATTGATCACTGATATTTGGGTTGCCAAAACAAAAACCATTTTAGTTGATTTCATTGTTCTAACTTCCTAACTGACATTTCATCTCTTTAATTCTCTGTAGTCAAAGAATATCAGGAAGATATAGCAGTTAAACAAGTTGAGTTTATTATTCTGTTTAAGTGAGGGAGAAAACACACCATAGGGAGTGATGGGATATCTCATCAAGAGAGTGTTAGATCAAGCCTGTTTTAATATTTGGGCTTTCTATGAATGATTTTAGGTAGGGCCCAAGAGAACAGAAGTTTGCTACAAATTGGGTGGTATCAGAATTTAGAGACAAATCTATGACTGGGAATTTCAATAAACCTCATCTATTGGGACTGAGGGCTAGAGTAAGAATAAGGCTGTAATTGGAAAAGTACCCACTGAAATGGAAAATAAAACAGACTGACAGCATACAGTGCAATAAGAATAAATATATTTAATTGAGTCTTGCTAATGGGTTCAGGGAAGAGTAAGAGAGGGTAGTATTTTGTTCCTACAATTAGAGTGGGAGGCAGGTAGGGAAGTTGATTCATGCAGCAACTTAGGCCCTTTCCCAGTATTTCTACCAACTGCAATGACTTCCACATGTATGTGGGTTTCAACTCTATTACACAGGCAAAATTCCACTCCTGACCTATGTTCTCCAACTCCCAATTGCTGACAGCATATCCGATTTTTACAATGCTAGCCCACTGCTCTCCTCTGCTTGTAGTGTGGCTGTCCATCCACATTCCTTGTCTAGGGTGGTTGACAGCTCAACTGCATCAGAACAGACGTGCCCAGAGCTGCTCCTGGGCAGCATGGAGAGAGTCTACATGCAGATAGGATAAGTGGAAATTAATAGCACTCTTAGAAAAAGCTAATTACACATGCTAAAGTTTCTGGGGCTTTGTAAGGCATTGTATCTTAGTAGATTAGCTTGAGATGAGCATTGATAGTGAACAGAGTAATATAGTTTAGTAGTATACCACTTGGATGAATGAGTATGAATAAAAACCTAAAAATAGTATCAGTGGTTATCATGAAAGTATTTCCAGAATTGAAAATTGAATCAAAGAACAATTGGACGAAGGACATCTGAATTTAATAAGAAGGATTACTGACATTTACTGAATATTTAGTGTTAGGCAGTACACTAAATGTTTTCTACATGGTTTATTTCTTGTAACAGCTATTTGAGGTGGTTCTAATTTCTATCCCCTTTACTATGAATAAGGTTTGGTGATTCATTATTGAATAGAAAGCAGTGACACACAGTGTGATTTCCTAGGCTAGGTGACAACACTGATAATAGCTTTTGTCTGCCTCTCATTGGGATATGCATGTTTGGAACCCTTTGGACTCCTGAACCACCATGTAAGAATTCTCTTCATTCTGAAACCAGCATGATCGAGAGAAGAGACCACGTGGAGAGATCACATACAGACACAGGAATATGTCCAAGAAACCATAGCTATTCCAGTCCACAGCTCTTGAAGTGTTCCCAGCACAACATCTGAGTAAAGAAGCCCCTGACATGACTCAACCTTTGCCACGGACTTAATTGAAACCTCATGAAGGACCTTGAGACAGAACTACCCAGTCCAGATGCTTCCAAATTTGTGACCCACAGAAACCTTTAGGATAATAAGTGATTATTGTTTTAGGTACTTTATTTTGGATTGATTTGTTATACGACAACAGGGAAATAATACAAATCCATTCTTGGTAATTATTGGATTAGAATTAATAACAAAACACAATTTTATCCTCAAAAGTAGGTAAATCTCCTTTCTAGCAATGTAAGAGAACAAAAGTATTTAGAAGGTAGGCATGTTTGGGATTATGGCATCCTTTACTGTTGAGGTTTGTTTTTTTTGTGTCATCCTTCAGTGTTGAACCCAGGGCCTTGCATATGAGCATACTTTGCAAGTGCTCTACCACTGGGCTGCAACCCCACTAGCCCATTTTTATTTTTTATTTTTTTGTCTTGAGATACGATCTTACTAAATTAAGCTGGATGTCTTAGGCCTTGAACTTGCCACCCTCCTGTCTCTGCCTCCTGAGTTTCCAGGATTATAGGCATGTGCCACTGTGCCCAGCGATAATAACTTTTTATAGTTATATGAAATAGAAAAAAAGCCCATTGGATTTGGTGCCAACAAATCTGAATATAGATATGTGGTCTACCAGTTCTACCTGTGTTATATGGGAGAAAATCACTTAACTTTGGTGAGCGTTTGTCTTCTCACTGAAAAGATGTAGAACTTGGTATTTAGTTGTTACTGACATATTTTTAGAATGATATCCAGAGATTGACATGTATAAGAGAAGAGTAATGAAGGGTCTGGAAATCATGTCAAAGGAGAAACAGGAATGGAAAGTGGAGGGTTTCACCTAGAAAAGGACTACTAATTTGATGCCTTCCTTAAGATATTTAAACAACTCCAATGTGGAATAGGCCTGCAGCCATAGTCCTGTGGCATCCGATCCCATCAGATCTCGGAAGCTAAGCAGGGTCGGGCCTGGTTAGTACCTACATGGGAGGCCGCCTGGGAACACCAGATGCTGTAGGCTTGGGAGAAGGACCTAGCAACCCCCTCCCAAAAATCAATCTGCCATTGAAAACCCTATGAACAGCAGAGAAGCACTTACAATAGTGTTTCCCCTGTTGTACAGAGGGTCACTATGAGTTGGATACCGACTCGACAGCACCTAACAACAACAACAACAACAACAACAACAATGTGGAATGGGAGCTAGATTGATATTGTATATCTTTTGAGGGAGAACAGGAAACAACATATAATTTTAAGAGACTAAGTCCATTTGTGCTGCTATTGAGTAACTTATAAATAATAGAAACTGCTCATAATTTTAAGGTTTGGTGCCTTGGTTTGGATAAAAGTCCCCCAAGGCCCATGTGTTAAAGGCTTGGTTTTCCAGGCTGTGACTGACACTACTAGGAGGTGTTAGAACCTTTAGGAGGTGGGATCTAGTGGGAAGTTTTTATGTCATTGGGAGTGTGTCCTTAAAGAAGAGTGTGAGATTCTGATGTCTCCTCTCCTTCTTCTCTCTCTCTCTCTCTCTCTCTCTCTCTATCTCTATCTCTATTTCTCTCCCCTTTCACCATTTTTCAAATCCTGGCCAGGTGAACAGACTTCCTCCCTAACATGCTTTCATCATATTGTGCTACCACAGGCCCAAAGCAATGGGTTAATATGTCGTGGACTAAAACCTCAAAAACTGAGGCAAAGAATATCTTTCTTCTTCATGAGTTAATTTGCCTCACATATTTATTATAGTAATAGAAAGCCGACTAATGCAGTTGGAAAGTCTAAGATCAAGGTATTGGCAGGTTTAGTGTCTGGTGAGGTCCTGTTCTTACTTCCAAGAATGCCTATTGCAGCATTCTCTGGAGTGGGTCAATAAGCTGTGTTCTTACATGTAGAAAGGGTGGGAGGGTAAAAAGGGCCTAGCTAAGTTGCCTCCAGCCCTTTTATAAGGTCACTAATCCCATTCATAAGGGCTTTGCTTTGTATATCTTTTGTATATCTTTGCCTTCACGACTTAGTCACCTCTTAAAGTCTCTTAATACTTAATACCTCTTAATACTATCATATTAGGCCTTAGATTCCAGAATATGAATATTGAAGGGAATACATATATTCACACCATAGCAATAAAGATCTAGACTTTACTTCATGCAAGGATCCTCTTTTAAATAACTCTATCTATCTATCTATCTATCTATCTATCTATCTATCTATCTATCTGTCTGTCTATCTGCACACACACACATACACTCACACACACACACACAATGACTGATTGTTTGATTGTTTTGGGGAGTGGTCTGCCATATCCTTCTCCCATTTTTGCAGTTCTGGGAATCGAACCTGGAACCTCAGAGACTGTAGACCAGTGCTCCACCAACTGAGCTCGATCAGATGGTAAATATTTGGATATCAGCAGGAAAATATTTAAGATCCTTCAACTGCAGGAATGAAAAGAAAGAAAGCTTGGATATTTTCTCTGGGTTTGGTACAGAGCGACTATACTATAAGAACTCTTCAGAAAGCCTTAAGAAGGCCTGAAGTTTATTCTTTTAAATTGTTTTTTTCCTATTTCTCCCAAGTTTCTGTTTATAAAATGATTCTTTTTTCTGTATTACATGAGTAATGTGTTCATTGAGGAAAAATTAGAAAACACAGATAAGCAAAAAAGTAAATTAAAAGTAAATTAAAATTACCAATAATTAGAAACCACTAATAAATATTTTGGTATATATCTTTCTAATTTGTGTGGGGGGTTAAACCTTATGTCCATATAGAAAAATTGATGTTATACTCTAAATATTGTGATATACTCCTTTTCCATTTAATACATCTATTCTTATGGTTAAATTATTTCTATGGTTTTGATATTCATATTCAACTTCAAAAATTATATTTATTTCCTGATTGAAAGTATTACGATAGAACATTGGTAATAAGGAACTTCACAAAGAAAATAAGACTATCATACCCATACTCAGGGTACCATAAATATTTTGTTACATATTCTGGTCTCTGTTCTTATATGCATAATTTCTTCTTAAAAATGTATATTGAAGATTTTCACTACATACTTTTTCCACCCATAATACATTATGCATATTTCCACATCTCATTAAATTTTCTGCAAACATCTGATTTTCAGTAGTTTCAAAGTATTCCATCATGTGAATAGAACCATAATGTCCTCAAATAATCCCTACAATTGGACATACAGGTTGCCTTTAATTCATCTTTATGAACACTATGTCTGCAGTGGTATCTCTGTGGTGTCCCATCCTGTCAGATCTCGGAAGCTAAGCAGGGTCGGGCCTGATTAGTAATTGGATGGGAGACTGCCTGGGAATACCAAGTGCTGTAGGCTAGGGAGAAGGACCCAGCAACCCACTCTCAAAAAACAATCAGCTGTTGAAAACCCTATGAATAGCAGAGAAACACTGATAATAGTGTTTTACTTGTCGAACATAGGGTTGCTATAAGCTGGACACTGACTGGACAGCACCTAACAACAACAACATAAACACTGTTTTCAATATATGTAATATTTGTTTTGACAACTGTATAGTATTCCACTTGTGGCTACATCATCAAAATACATATTTTTAATATCTCCTAAATATTTTGTTTATACATTTTTGTCATTATTTGAGCAAATATTTAGCCTTTAGATTTTTATTGGATTTTACATATCTGGTGAATAGTTGTTTCAAGTTCAATAGCCCACAATATACAGAACATTCCATTGTATGCTCTTAAAGTAGACAAAGTTTGAGATATGGCCCCAAAACTTTACGCATTAAAATTTAGTTGCAAATATTACTATTACATGCAACATAGTAATGAATCATTTATTCTGGTATATCATGAAGTGCTGAATTGTGTGTTTATGATCCACGTGTAGTTTGGGAAGTAACAGATTAGAGAGCCTCTGTGTAGTTAGGGAGGGCTTTAAGGATGAAATGTGGTTTGATCTTAACTTTGAAAAGTGGGCTTGCTTCCTCATCAAAGAATATGTAGGACATTCTAAGACAAGGAATAAGACATAGAAAGGCTCAAATGCATGAGTAATTTTGATATGGTCACAGTAGCATGGGGAGTCTAAGTCCTTTGAATACCACTGCTGAGCAATCAGTTTTTAATAATAATTCTCAAAAATCTGAGCAACTAAAAAATATGTTGTGTTTTTTAATATTTCTGTTTCTATCCATTCAGCCACTGGGAAATATCTTAATTAAAATTTGTGATTTGTGAAAATTGCTTTTCCTTTTCTAGGAGCCAATATTTTTTCCTACTACTGTGTGCTTTTTAAGTCATCTACCTATATTTTATGTACTGTACTTAATTGATTACCAGGGAAATGCCTTTAGGTAACCTGAATCAACATGGCCTCAGGCCCTGTATTGGGACTGGAATCCTTTTAAATATTATTTTTGAAAATTTCTTTACGGTTAAGTTTGGTCTGCCCATTGAGGTCAGGGGCTGAAGGTAAACAAATTTATAGTAAATTTCTTTTGAATGAAGTAATCCTTATGAACTCAGTGTCCCTTGTGCTCTGCTTTTTGTGATGTTCATGTGCTTAGTCATGTAGTTCAGTGATGGTTTTGTTATTAAAAATCACAACTAACTAGATATCTTACATTGTTTCATAATTATATCCTCATTACAATGTGAAGGCAAAGCACATTTTTTTCCCACTGTCTTTTTCGGGAGCAGTGTTCCCTAAAGTGGGTTAGGACCTGTGCATAAAAATCACTAGGAGTATTCATCAATACTCATATTCCTGGGCCCCATCCTTGGGGTGATAGGAGTAGGTAAGAGGAGATGCATTTTAACACATTTGACAGATGATTCTGCACATTGAAGTTTGAGAATCACTGCTTTGGGGAAGTACCTGAAATCTCTTGAAAGCTGTGCCACAGTGCAGGACCTGTTTTGTTTTTGGAAAATTATAGCATAGGCTAGGCTTTTTTTTCTTAAGAAAATTTACCCAAAATTATCTATCCCACAATGGGGCATTAGAGAGAGTTTGTGAAGTTTCTCTTTAAAAAAAAAATTGGGTTTATTGCTGTCATATCAGAAATGTATTGTGCTGCTTTTACACAAATGAATTGCTTATAGGCCTCTATTCATGAAAGATCAATCTTATTACATTTTAGAAAGTTGAAAAGTAAGGAGTAGAAATGATACATTTCTCCTTTTCCAGTTTTTTCTAAGGATATCCTAAGATGACTTATACAATGGAAACCATTTATGGTTTTATTTACTGCCTGTGTTGGAGCTTTGGTGCCATGTTGCAAATAGTTCTTGTGGCCTCCTGGGGGAAATCATGACTTTTGAGCTTGTCACTCTCTGTCCTCTGTAGTATTGAGCCACTTTGCATAGATTATGGGGTGCAGGACATTGTGGGTCATCAGTGCGATAAAGAACCTATGCTTATTGTCTGTGGTGCAGGATAGCAGTGACCACCTTCCTATGAATAAAAAATAAGGAACACAATCTAACAAGTAAATGACAATGAGTACACAGGACCATTTGAGGTTAATTTTGAGAGGAAAAGTGGTACTCTATGGAACTTAATCCTGGAGGGATAACCTAAATTTTTTTCCCCAGGCTGATGAACCTCTCAGCATCTTTCAACCTCTATTTGAGAGTGATGGGAAAATCCTCATTATGGTCAATGATATGTTGTTTGTAGGTAGCCACTTCCACAGTCTACAGTTTTGTCTTGGTCTTTTGTCTCTTAGATTGAATCAAAGTTTTATTTTTTATTTTCAGGGTGTGATGTGAGAATAATTTTCATTTTAAAAAAGTGAAACAATTGGTCAAATGCTAATTATTGATTCATCAAAGCTTCAATCATTTATCTGGTCTGGACTTTATTCAGGTTCAAAACTGGCATTGTCAATCAGTTTTCATTTGCACAAAGCAGAGAATGAATTGGCTCTTCTAAGGAGCCATGTACTAACCATGACAGGCATCTAAAAGAAGGGGTGCATTTGCTTTACACCACAGAATCATTGTACACAGTAAATGGGATAAAACATATTTTCTGGGGAAAGGAAGAGATTTAAGAGCAAGGTAAAGAAGAGCTCTCTTTCCTGTGTTGCCCCATTTATTTAATCTATATCAGTTTATTTCAGCTCAAATATATTGAGCTCCCCTTTTCTAAGCATTATACCAGTGATGAAAATGTAGAGGAGGTGAAGGCTTAACTCACAATATTTTAAACAGCTTTATTATTTACACATATCAGGCATTTTACCCATTTAATGTAGAGAGTTCAGTGTTTTTTAGGATGAATATCCTGAGTTCACAATATTTAATTTAGTTCCAGACTCATATCAGTATTTTTTACCGTATAATTCCTTAGCTCCAGAGGAAAGAAAAGCTTCCTTGCCCCATTCCTAGATCTGTTACTTCAGACTAATAGTACCATTTAACCATCACCTCAGCTCTGTGAGCTCTGCATTGTTCCTAGAAATTCTACAGATTTTATCTCATTGTGTGCTCCCAAGAACTCTGAAAATAGATTCTCTTCTACCTTACATATAATGACAACTGACAACAATACCTGAATATCTAGCACTTATTGAGTACAATCATTGCTTAATATATGTGGAAACTTAACTGCTATACAGTTGATGATGTTCCTTTTCTCCGTTTCCCACTAGTTATAAATTCTAACTTTTGCCTCATGTTTCTGCCTCTAGTTATTGAAGTTTGCTGAGTTTCTTTGTGAAGGAGAGAGAGATAGGAGCAATTAGAATTTTGAAGCATTTGAAGACTATATACTTCACACAATTCTTTACAGTGAGAGAGAATACTTCTGTTTAGATAAGGTGAATGCCAGACTACTGAAAGGCTATGGCCAAATGATAGGTGCTTTCAGCTCTCAGTTCTAATTTAGACAGATATAAAAACATTTTTCTATAAACTTCTAATATTTCCAATATTCAACCTAAGATTTGCTCTTCCTCCTCAGCTGATAGATCTGTCTTTCCTACTGGTTATCTAACCTCTCTGTACTGTGAAGTAATTCCTGTGCATGTGTTTCTTTTGTCCTTTTGTTGAATTGTGACATTTGTTCTTTTGTTAAAAAAAGTTTTAAAATGCTATATGAAAAGTATGCTACTGTGTGCTGAAGTATCAGTGGTCAAGATAAGGAATAGAAAGAGGCTTCTATAACTTTGGACAAATGTATAGCTTGAAACAAATGATTCTTCCCAAACTGCTGCACACAAAAAAATATTCAGGTTGGCTAACTTTCTGGTACCAATTTAATATGTAATATACTTTCTAGTGAGCAGTGAACACTGAATACTGAAAGTAAGTTTTTACTGATTCTAAATTAAAGGAAAATGTTTTGTGATGTATATATTTTGGGGCATGTGGGAAGAGCATTGCTGATAAAGGTGTCCAATTAAAAGAAAAAAAATTACCAATCCTAATAATTACTTACTGGGTCTGAACTTTTTAAAATGAAAAGTGTAAATGAGTAAGAAGTTGAAGCATCCATTTTTGAGTCACTTAGGCTATTTTTGTAATCTAAAACATTAGAGATCTTGCATCTTCAATTTAGGTTACTTTCTTTGCTAATTGTTTTTTAAAGTTTAGTGTTATTTAATCAGTATGATATTTTTATTTGTCTTACTAAGTTAATTACTATATTTTATTGTGTTAATATATTTTATTTGTCCCACCAACTATCAGGTACTGTCCTTCTGAGTTTGGGATTTTTCTCCTGTGGTTTGCAAGGAAACCTATGTTCTAATGGCTTTATTTTATTTTATTTTTCTAGGAGTCAGAGAATAATAAGTTATGTTCCCTATATTCCTTCCGAAATACCTCTACCTCACCACATAAGCCTGACGAGGGGAGTCGGGACCGCGAGATAATGACCAGTGTTACTTTTGGAACCCCAGAACGCCGCAAAGGGAGCCTTGCCGATGTGGTGGACACACTGAAACAGAAGAAGCTTGAGGAAATGACTCGGACCGAACAAGAGGGTATGTGTGAACTTAACTGTTGGGCTTTTCTTCATCTACAAATTCCAGGCCTTAAAAAATGAATGAGATTTCAAAGGTCTGAAAAGTGTAAATTTTCACTAGGTATGAAAAAATTATTCAGAAGTTAACTATGATGATAACAGATTGTGATCCATTAGGAGTGCTAAGCAGATAGCTCTACTTTTCAGAAATTTTGTGCAGTTTTATTTGGTTCCTGTAATAACACATCAAGCGGTCGAACTGACCACAAGCATCACCCTGGAAAAAGGTAGTGAAGGAACTTTCCTAACTACACTTTTATTTTTCACTCTTCTCCCTTATTTCCTTTTGGCAAATAGTGTTTCTTGATTGAAAAGATCAACTGTTTAAAAAGCAAAAACATTTTTCTAACTTATTCTCTTCAATTTTATAAATATTAAAAATTATACATTTTATTTTTACCTCCAAATGTTGTAGAATGGAGAGTTGAGGGCTTTTAATGTAGTTCAAGCTGAATGTTCAAAGGTGAGTGCTTTGACATGTGGTACACATCTGCTGCAAGATCCCCTGTTACCTTCTCTATTCTGCACAGGAGTCCACTTGGGTTTGCCTAGATCCCAGAAAACAGAGATGAAAGAATGCTCTCCAGTAATGTTTTAAACAAATTAAATCAAATCTAAGTGATTGCTGTACTATGTATGTTCTTTCATATTTTTGTGTACAGATGTTAGACCTTGAAACACAGAGTAATTAATGGCTCTGGATTTATCCTAGCCTTGTAAGTTAAATTCAGACCTCTGTGACATTATAGGGAAATTGGGATTTAATATAGGGGAATTTTTCACTTAATTTTATTCATTTAATGACTCAAAAGTTTAAATTTCAAATTATTTTTTTCTGGAAGTCTTTCTAAATTATATTACTCGCTTCTCTGTTTTAGTAACCAGATTATATGATGCAAAATATAAATACTTTTTGATGATTCAGGGTTATAATGCAGTAGATTAGGAATTGCAGTACTGGGTATAACAGTTATGTGACCCTGAGTAAGATCCTTTATTTCTCTGAGCCACAGTATTTAAAGTTTTCTGTGATACTGACTTGGCAATTCAGACATGTTGAGAATTAACTCCCTGAGTATAGAAGTCTCTTATGAACTGTAAACTATATGAATTTGAGGTGTTTGTAATGATTATCATTTTATAAATGTCAATGATTTTACTGTGCCTTAATGTAATTATGCCCCTAGAAATCATTGAGATAATTAGGGCCGTTTGACTTCATGGATGTTTCTCAGCAATTATGAAATTTTAGCTTTCTTGTGTCTGTTTGATATTTATATATCTATATGTATCTTTATTCATATGTACATCCTTATACGAATATGTATTTTCTTGGTGTGTATGTAGGTATGTGCTAGTTTCTTCTTCAGTATTGGGCTGCAGGCTGTTATTTCTTGCTTATTTGTGAATAATTTCTAATTTATTCCTTTCATTCATCTGAAGTTATTAAGTTAGATTATTAGAACATTCTGGACTATATTTAAACTATGAACAAATATGTTCTGGTTGAAATCCTGAGAGATTGTGGGTCATATACACGATCTTTAGTGTGCGAATTTCATGCTGATTTTTCTGCCCTCTCAGTTTTTTTTTTTAAATGAATCCTTTTGATAGTCTAGTGAAGCCTATAGATCCTTTTTTAGGATTATTGTAAATGTATGAAGTAAAATTTATAGAATTACATAGAGAATGAATTATATTAAAATACTAAATAAAATGTTTGTGATATGGTAGAATGTGCTAATCTACTAATACATTAGGTAAAACCTAATTGAGGGCCTAAAAATGTCCTAATTTTGAAGCAGTGATAGCCACAGAGAGATTTTGAGATATTTTCAACAAGTATAATATGATATACAAAAGCCTATTGTAATCTGTTGGTGATAACATTACAGGCACAATGATCTGTTGCTCATAACTTAATTAAATGCAAATTTGCAATTAGAGATTAGTGAAATAAGAATTTTTTCCATCCAAGTTCATAGAACCCCTGAATTCTATCTATTCATGTCTCTTGGAGCCTGTGGACCCCAGTTTAAGAACTCCTTTGCTAGATGATATGGAGTACGCATGATGAATAAAATGATAGTCTCTAATGATAAATAATTCATATGCTAGTAAAAGATATAAGACATATATCAAGTGAACTCTGGTTAACTGTCTAAAGTATAAGTTCCTTGAAAGCTATATAGACACAATATTATTGGAGTTTATAAGATAAAGAATTTGCTCCTGCCTCTGAAGTCATGGAAAGGTTCTATAAGGTCCTAATTGGTCTTGGAAAATGAAAGGATTTATATTATAGAAATGGAGGTGAGAGAAATATCAGCCAGAAGGAATAGGCTTTCAAATAGCCAACACAATAATTCTAACTTAAGCTAAATTTATATTTGGAATAAAATACTGAAAACTTAGTCTGTGTTCAGATTATGGAGGCCTCTTCATTTTTGAGTAAGGAGTTTGAATTTTATCTTGAATATGGTAAAGGATCCATTGACTACTTTTTGCTCAATAAGGTGATGGATTAGAGCTTTCCTTGAGAAGGAAAGTTAATCTTGCAGTACTATGTAGAATGGATGGGGGGCAGGGAGAGATATTAAGGAAATTGTTTCAGGCTAAAGGTAATGAGTGCCTGAAGTAAGGCAGCAGAAATGAAGGGGGATGTATGTGGAAAAGATATTAGAAGACAGAGTAGTAAGATAATGTTTAAAAGTGGAGAGCAAGAGGAGTAGTTTAAAGACAGCTCAGTTTTTAAACTCTAGGCAAATAGGAGAGTAATAGTGCAATTGATTAAGAAAAAGTGGGGGAACAAGTTTTATAAATGAGAGCGATGAAGATTTCTATTTTTTATTCTCAGTCTTGATATTTTGAGTTTGAATCCTAATTTTAATTTTCCACTTTTAGCAATAGAATACAAAGCATAATTGAGAGCAAATAATTATAGAAAAAGTCATTAAAAAGTTTAGGATAGATTTCTGATTCTTAAATAATTATATTCAAGGTCTAAGGAGGTAGAGCAGTTTCACCAATATTTGGCTTTGACCTTTTAAAGTTGCAGGTCCATCTCCTTATGTGAGATACATCATCTCATTGGACATGTAACAGCTTCTTAAATGTTCACTTCTGCTTCGTGGTTTGAGGGTTGTAGCTTATGATTAGCTGATTGACAAGCCTGTGTGGTTGACATAATAAATAATGTCTTTTTCTGAGTCATTTTTGTCCTGGAAAATGTTTTGATTCTTTATCCAATTAAATACATTTCTTTTTATTGTCGTCATATGCAGAAACTGATCTATAAAAAGTTTATTATGGTCCATTTACAAACATTACTTACCTGATAAAACAATAATTCTCCCGGCAGATGCTTTGGGCAACTAAATTATTTTCCTGTTTAATCTGCCATTTCTTCAAGAAATGACCTCCTCTGAGCAGTGATTTGACTAGATTGATGAAACACTGATGAACGAAGGTGCTCTGTCAGAAGTGTTCCTTCTAAAAGTAAGGTTTATGAAAAAATAGGCAAGATTTCTGCCTTTTGTAAATATAACTTTGATTTAATGCCATACATAGATAAATAGGTACATGGTAGATAGGAAGATAGATGCATAGGTGGGCAGAATGATTAAATACTGAGAAATCTATTTTTTGAAACACAGTTGATATCTGTGGTTAAAGTACACAAAAAGGCTTTGATTAATAGATTCAGGTTAAGATGCTTCCAAGATAAAAATCCTTCAGCTGTGATTAAATGATGAATTTTAGTTAGCCTTATATCACCCATCTTGTTGCCAATGTAGCTGGGCTCTAACATAAGCGACAGTTGTCAGAAAATGAATACTTTAAAAAGGACTTCTATATCTAAATACATATATTTAATCAGAGAGTCCTTTGGCTTCTGAAAATAAGTTGTCTAATGAGAATTTCATTTGAGCAGCTGCAACTGAGGAGGTCAACAGGCACTGCCTAGGAGAATATGGCCCAGCTGGTTAAATCTGGTTGTTGTCGTGATTTAAATGGTCAAGTGCTGCTTGTAATCCAGGACCGTCTGTTTGTAAAGGGAAGAGTGAGTGCTTCAGCATAATGTACAGCTGTTTTAATCTCTCTTTAATAATAGTGCTTCAGCCACTATCATGTCTTGTATATCACACTACTAAGTATATGATCCTAGGGCGAGTGGATGGGTTTGCATCGAGTTCTGGAGTCACGTGAGCCTACAGGGGAAGGGATACAAGGATAAAACCCTTGATGATCTGACAAAATAAAACTTTCTTTCTGATGCTTTGCTCCTTTTCAAGACTATTCTTTGAGTAATAATTATCAGTCAGGAGGGAGTAACAATGCTTTGATTTAAACAGAAATATCAGAATAAAAAACTCTCTTTGGTAGAGCTATCAACTTAATGCAAAGCATACGGGTATAGGTACAATTCCATAGGGCATACATTGGTCAGAATAGAGTATGTATTTGTCCTGTGGAATTGTGTGCTTCAGGCTATTATGGTAATGAAAGTATGTGGATTCATTTTACTGTGCATCAGCCGCATTTGAGCTTTGGACTCCTGGTGGGGTAGGCTTTCCAATGGATTATGCAGCTGTTTTCTGAGCACAAGAAAAAGCCTATGTTTATATGTATATCTGATGGATTATTATCATTATTTGCATCCCTAAACAATCATTTGTATTTATACATATATTTTCACTGAAGTATAGTGAGGGTATATGTTAGTGTCTTTTGTTCTTTTGAGAGCTTTTGCTGTACTAAAGAAGGTATATGGTATAATTCAAACAATGAGAAGACTCATTTTTGAAAGTCACGTTTTTTAGTGAGCTAGATCTGGGTTTGAATCCAAGTTCTAATAAATGCCAAGAAAGACAGGATAGCCAACTAAGAGTGTAGATTCTGGAGTGAGGCTGCCCGTGTTTGAATCTCACTTCAGCATTTACTAGGTGAGTGACATAAAGTAAACCTCTCTGACTATTCAGTTGTCTCAACCAAAAACTGGGCATCATTATAGTGCTATGATGAAGATCAAGAATTAGTTAATGCAGATAAAGCATTTAGAACATTGATAGCACATAGTAAGTACTCAATAAATGTAGCTAGGGTTATTTCCTAGCTGTGTGACCTGGGACAAATTATTTAATCCATATATATAAGATATCCATATATATGTAGTCTGTATATGGATATAGCTGTGTCACACAGCTTTTTTCATTATAACTATTATTACTATTGCTGTTGGAATTACTATTATTATTGTTGTTATTCAAAGAAACTTTTAAAAGAGAAATATTATAGGAGTCTCATCCTGAGCTACAGACCGAATCATAGGAAATGTCCCATGGTGTTAAGGGATTTAGAATTTGGCAGCAATGATGTTCTTGTGTTCTGGAAGAGCAATTCACTTTAACTTGCCTCTCAGTCCTTTTGGAAAAGCTGATACTAAAGTTTCCCCAGTGGAAGCCAATCTTCCCTGCTGAGAAGTATGTGGAATGTGTTATTGTCAGTGAGAGAAGTTGGTTAAAGTCTTGGAAGAGATTTTTAGATAGCATCCAGTTAAGAGCAATGTGTTCTTGTTACAGTAAAAATCAATTAAATGCCATGTAATAATAATTTTAAAAAGCTTAACATCCATGCCACACCATAGCATCAAAATAGTTTTAAGGCAAAATTTATGGATGTTAGATTTTTACCACTATTCTGATTGAAGGTGATATTGGTGAACCCTTGGCATCTCCCAGATTCAAACCTTTATGTTTCTCATTCATGGGAGAAATGAGAAAGGTTTGGATTTTTGCATAAGAAACACATTAAATATTCATTACAAAACTCCCAGAAAGATTATTTCAATCTTTCAATCTAAATGGGAAAATTTCAATCTTTCAATCTAAATGGGAAAATTTGAGTCATTTAGATCTTGAAGTTTCCTGAGACCACTCATAATCTTGGCGAAGAAGCAACAGAGTGTTCAAAACAATGCCAATGCAACTCCATTTAGATTAGTTTTTTTTTCTTTTTAAAATAAATCTTTCCTTGTGGTGATATTTGTGTTCTCCCTCCTGTTTTAAAGAATTTGTGTCATTCTTGTAGTAAAGACTTACCTAGTTCCAGATAGTTTAGAAAAACCAATATTTTATGAAAGTATTATACACTAATATGTAGGATTTACAGTGGGAGGCTAGAACTATTATTGTTTGAGTTATGAAAATTATGAATTATTGGTATAAGAATTATGCTTAGTATATTTTTGTGTTAAGTATGCTTGCTCTCTAATTTTTGGAAACTGGTCATCATCCTATAAAACTTTATAAAACATATGATGAACTAGAATCCTGTGAACCCTGGACATTCTGGACAAATTTTAATTATTTTTATTTGCTATTATTCTGCAACTACCATTTACAGTATAGTTAATATGCTATTTGTTTGAACACCTTTCTTCAATCTGTGTGTCTCTGCCTCAGAAAGATGCTTTAAATTTCTGGGACCATTTCTATCTCCTTAGATTTAAAAGTGATTTTTTAAAGGCTCTTTTGCTAAGAATGTTAACAGATGCAGGCAATTGTTTCTGAATTTTCCTTCCACTAACTTGGAATCTGAAGGTGCTTTGTTGGCATTTTGTTGTTTAGAAAGAGGATTAACTTTCTAATGGTTTAATGAAATAAGTCAGATTCTTACATGTTTTTTGAATTTGTGGATTATGAGTGGATAGTTAGAATTTTGTACTTTTCAATTGACAATTCATTATATCTTCTTTAGGATTATTCTGGGACTTTCAAGAAGTACACAGAGTATAGTTTTTGGACTCATTATTTTCCTTATGCAATATGTGCCCAAAATCAAAAGAAAAAAATGAATAGATAAGGAAGTGGTAAACAAACATTTGTTTAGTATGTAATACTTGATATCTGTATTATAAGCTATGAAAGTAAACATATAAATTAATTATCTAGTTTAATAAAAATGGTGAGTACTATTGAATCAATCTATATTTTCTTTGTCTGTCTAATCTTTTTTCTACCTAAATTACTGGCAGGACTTTGTGTTTATCATTATCTTCCTTTTTTACTTTAAAATAGTTTTGAATGTGTCTCTAAAGTGATATATTTTTAAGCTTGCTTTCTTTTAGAACTTTATAAATATGATGTCACACTGTGATCTTCTGTGACTTGCTTTTTATATTCATAATTATAGTCTATAATCAGTTTTGCTGAGTGCAGTTTTGTAGTTCATTTTCACTTTTCTGTAATATTCCACACACTATTTCATAGTATGTGCTTTAACAGTTTATTCTCCTAACTATCTCTAGACATTTGTATTTTTACAGTTTTCTGCTAGTATATTAAGATTATTGCACTTGTCTTCTGATGTAACATGTGAATAAATTTCTTTTTTAGAGTGGGTCCACAGGAGTGGAGTTGTTGTTGACAAATTTTTGTACTCTTTTTCTTATTCTCTTTGAAAATATTACATAAAAGGACTGGGAGAGAGAGAGAGAGAGAGAGAGAGAGAGAGAGAGAGAGAGAGAGAGAGAGAGAGAGAGAGAGAGAGAATATGAATCTGTGAAAGCTTTAATTTAACTGTCTATACCTTTGGGTTCCACCTTCATTGATATGTCTAGTAGAGGTTTTTCTTTTTTCTTTTTTTTGTACTGGAGGTTCAACCCAGGGCCTTGAGCTTGCATGCTTTGTAAGTGCTGTGCCACTGAGCTGCACATACAGCCCATTTTTAATCTTTGGGACAGGGGCCCGCTAAATTATGCAGACTGCCTCTGGTCTTGAACTTGCGATCCTCCTGCCTCTGCCTCCTGATTATAGGTGTGCACCACTGTGCCTGGCTTAGAGGTTCTCCTCTTCTCTTCTCTTCTTTCTTTCTTTCTTTCTTTTTTAATATTAGTGAGGTTTTCAAAAGTTCAACAACAGCCTTTGATGAACCCCTCATTGCAATGTTCCATTTTCCTTTTGCTATATCTTCATAAAATGTCTTAAACCCTTCTTTCAACTTACAAGCACAAATGTATTGTTGCTCTCTATCAGTAGGTTTGTTAAGAAGCACATTTTTTCACCTTTTGATCCTCTTTATTAATATTTTCAGCTCAGGGTATGGTTTTAGAATTAGAGTAATTCCTGGTCTCTAATTATATCAGGTTCACAATCTTTTTTTCTTACTTTAAATTCAGAATTATGAGCTTATTGATACTTGCCATTGTTCTACTCAACAATTTATGTTGAATTTGACATTCCTTTATCCCCTGACCTATTAGCTGGAAAGTTTATCTCTCTTAGAGTATTTAAGAATCCTTTCAGATATTGGCCTAGATTTGACATGCATTTGTATTCTTATCCTGTTCCTAGTGATTTACTAGATAATAGCAATGAATCAGTTGATTGATCTAAGATCTAGTTTCTTAATTTATAAAATGAAGATGTTGGTTTGGAAAAATATTAAAAGATAAATTCTAAAATTCTATGCCATTTTGATTTTCTTTTTGAGTTTGTATCCAAATTTTAGAGTCTGTTATAAGAGCCATTCTATCTCAAACTGTTTTTCAACCAGATCAGTCATCTGAATCAATCTCATGATCCGTCTTCAAGAATAAATTCTTAAAACTCCTTTTTACTATCCCCAATCTCTTCTTTCTGGTGCTAGAATATTTATGAAGCTAGACATAAAAGCTGCTATCCAGTTTTAATATCTGAAAAAGTCATTGTCCAGTGAAGTACTTATAGACAGAGCCATAGCTTCAAGGGTATGGCTTCATGCTGCATTTTCAGGATAACTTTCTAGAGAGTTTATGTGTAATGGAGATATCATACTTTGCATCAAGAGTCCAAACAAACACTCCAACAATGAAGTCATAGAATATAGGCACACACTACCATTGGGAATGCAGAAGTTAGAGGCCTGTAGATTTCCCTAATCACATAATAAATTAAAAATGGGCAAAAACAAATGTCACTGTTATTGTTAGGTGCCATCAAGTCAATATTCAACTCATAGCAACTCTATGTACAACAGGCAAAGCAGTATTGTCAGTGCTTCTCTGCTATTTATAGGGTTTTCAATGGCAGATTGTTTTTTGGGAGTGGGTTACCGAGTCCTTCTCCCAAGCCTATAGCACCTTGTGTTCCCAGGTGGTCTCCCATCCAAGTACTAACTAGGCCCGACCTTACTTAGCTTCTGAGATCTGACAGGATCGGAGGCCACAGTGGTACATCTGCAGGGTAGAAAAAATTCATGAGGGCATACTTAAGAATAACTATGAAAACATGATGAAGTCTTGAATTGCCTTCAACAACACCATGGCAGCAGCAACAGCACAGTGGATTATGCTAACTTCTATGTTTTGAATGAAGACAAGCTACAGTAAAAGGGAAATTTTAAGAGTGACTAAAAATCTGTGTGCACTGGGATTGCATTCCACTTCAGAATGGGGTAACTAGCTTGACTGGATCTTTTCTTGTTCCAGAAATCTTATACCCTTTACTAACAGGAAAGAGATTAGAAAATTAAGAATTAATACATAAAATACATATTATTTTGGAGCAATCTCTTTTTCTTAGAAGAGAGATACTGGGAAAAATATCTTATGTACCCAATGTACAAAGTTCTACATATTATTGTTGGGCCTTTTTAAAGGATATGGGATCTCTGCAACTGGCCTCTCCTTATTCAGATTTCAGCTTCATTATCATTTCCTTACTTAACTTCTAGGTCTAAAGTAGATCACAACCACTCCTTAACATACCACATACTCTCCAATCTAATCTGCACTCTTTCAACAGTTTTAGAGTGTTAAAAATCGCCATGTAATTCTAATCTGCATTTGATTTTTCTTTAGCTCTCTAAAACTGTTGAAAGGGTACAGATTAGATTCGAGAATATGTAGGATATTTCTATTTCATTTTCACCATAGCACTTTCACTGCCACTTACTCTTATTCATTTGTTTTCTTTATTGTCTGTCTCACGCCACTGAAGGGGAAAGGTCAATAAGAGCAAGAGCATAGACCCTCTCTGACTTGTCTATGGCTCTATTTCCAATACCTATAAGAACTTTTCTTTTTCAGTACTGAGGATTTGAACCCAAGGTGTTGTGCATGCTAGGCCAGTGCTTTACCACTGAGCTGCACTCCTAGCCCAAGACTCTTAATAAATGTTTGTGGATTGAATAAATGATTGAAGATTGTTGAATGATCTGGAATGATGCTTCTTGGTTTTACTTCTTGCCTTGCTTATCTTTGTATTTACATTCCTCCCTCAATTAGGCTTCCCTTTACTGTAACTTTGTTCTTAAATATTGCAGGTCAGTATGTTGTTATTGTGAGGTGCTGACGAGTCATGTCTGACTCATAGTGACCTTCATAGGGCTGATTGTTTCAGGGTTGCCTCGAGAGTGGATTGCCATGTCCTTCTCCCATTGCAGGACAGTATAGGACATCCAAATAATTCTCTGTTTTAATGGCCTCTTTTCCTTTTTTTTTGGCCCTCATTACTTATGTAAAAGTCATACTGCCAAGTAGGAGTGTGAATCTAGATATGATTCCATTGTCCACTAACTTAGGCTTGTGCCGCCTAATTATTCTGAATCTATAACCCTTCAGTTCTCAGTTAGCCATAAATGTATGCAGAATTATAAGCTTTTCCATGAAGTTACATAAGTGAATACATTTCTTAGATATTTGTAATGATTTCACACTATGGTTGAAAACTGAGAGTCATTGTCTCACTATTTGTAATTGCCCTACCCTTTGCTTGGTGTGAGGTATTAGCCTCGTTGTTGTTGTTTTTGTTTTTGTTAGGTGCTGTTGATTCATGTCCAACTCATAGCGACCCTCATAAGGTTTTCAATGGCTGATTGTTTCTGGATTGCCTCAGGAGTGGATTGCCACATCCTTCTCCCATGTTTGTGGTGCTGGGAATCAAACCCAGGACCTGAGAGACTGCAGAGCAGTGCTCTACGAACTGAGCTAAATCCTAGCCCCCCTATTAGCCTTATAGGAAAGGAATATTCTTGGTTACCTGATGGAGACTAGCTGCTGTTATTGCTGCTTTTCTTCTTCCTCCTCCTCCTCCTGTTTGTTTTTCCTCCTCTTCCCCCTCCCCCTCCTCCTCCTCCTTCTTCTTCCCCTTCCCCTCCTCCTCCTCCTCATCATCATCATTGTCGTCCTCCTCCTTCTTCTTCTTTCTCCTCCTCCTTTTCTTCCTCTTCTTCTTCCTCCTCCTCCTCCTCCCCCTTCTTCCTCTTCTTCCTCCTCCTCTTCCTTCTCCTCCTCCTCCTTCTTTCTCCTCCTCCTCTTCTTCCTTTCCCTCCTCCTCCTCTCCTTCTCCTTCTCCTTCTCCTTCTTCTTCTTCTTCCCCTTCCCCTTCCTCTTCCCCTCCTCCTTCTTCTTTCTCCTCCTCCTCCTCTTCTTTCTCCTCCTCCTCTTCTTCCTTCTCCTCCTCTTCCTCCTCTTCCTCCTCCTCTTCCTCCTTCTCCTCCTCCATCTCCTCTTGCTCTTCTTTTTCTTCTTTGTTTTTTATTGTACTAAGAAATGGAATCCTATGTGCTCCACCAGTGAGCTACACCCCCAGTCCCAATGTATTTTTTATTTTGAAGCAGGGTCTCACTAAACTGTGCAGGCTGCTTCTGGCCTCAAACTTGTGCCTCTGGTTTGCAACTTGCTGGGATTATAGGAATGCACCACTATGCCTGCCTGGGACTAGCTTCATTGATTTTTACTTCCAGCTTAGATTTTCCTCTAACAGTAATATCTCATTATATTTTATATCTATTGTGCCACTTTTTTCTTTTTTCCTTTGACATGAACTTAGACATTTCTTACTTACATTAGAGATACTACACATTCTGAGAATTTTTACCTGGAGTTCTTTTGTAATATTTCTCTAGTGATTAAGCAACTTGAAGATGTAACAGTCTCAGAACAAGCTTTCTTATCCAAGCACTGTGTTGAAGTTGAATTCTTTTGACAAACTTCATGATCAGCTATTATCCCTCTTATCCATAATAACCATCTACTCTCTGCTTACCTAATTTGCCACCTATCCACTTTCCAGTGTACAAAATCCAAATCATATGTGGTCATCTACTGACTACTGGAGCCCTCATGGCTTCCCTCTTCTTTAAAGTTATCAATAATTAAAACTACTACTCCATTTGCAACAGATCTTAACACTAATTATATCATTTGTTATTTTTGAATTTGTTTTTATTGTGCTAACTGTGGATCCACATGAGGCTTTAAGAAATAATATAGATATATCTTTGTATACTTTTCCCTGTTTCCCCTAGTAGTAATATTTTGCAAAGCTATTTATGCCATCACAACCAGGTTATTGATGGTGATACAACCCACTGATCTCATTCACATTTTTCTGGTTTTAATTATACTCAGATGTGTGGGAGTTTGCATATTAAGCATGATATAATTTTGTGACCTATTTAGGTTCATGTATCCACTGTAATAGTCAAAATACTAACTATGTTCAAATATGGCCAAGACCCTGGTGTTGCTCTTACATGATCACATCTGTCTCTTTTCTTCTTCATCCTCTGTACCAAACTCTTGGCAACCATTAATATGTTTTTCATTTCTAACTTTTGGTCATTTCAAAATGTTCTATTAATGAAATTTTACAGTATGTAATTTTTTGGAATTGTGGTACTGGAAAGTTCAACCATATGCATGCTTTTGTAAGTTCTCTACCACTGAGCTGCACCCTAGCACATTTTTTACTTTTTTTTTTAGTTTTGAGATAGAGTCTCATTAAGTCTCATTTATACACTTAAGTTATATACTGGCCTCCACTTGTGATCCTCCTGCCTCCACCACCTGAGTCATTGGGATTATAGGCTTGTGCTACCATTCCTGACTGGAATTGGCTTTCTGAAAAATATCTAGTGTATTTTCTGGAGATTCATCAAAGTTGCGTATCTTAATAGTTTGTACTTTTTTATTTGATAGTGTGTATCATATGTATGTATAACAGTTTAACTATTTATTCACTGGTTAAAGGATATCTGAGCAGATTTTCATTTTTTGGCTTTTCCAAATATTATGAATATTTGTTTATGAGTTTTTGATTGAACAAAAGTTTTCATTTATCCAGAATCAATTCCCCGTATAACTGCCAGGTTATATGGTAATTGCATTTTTAGTTTTGTAAAAAACTTCCTTGCTATCTTTCAGAGTAGCTGTACCATTTTACATTCCCACTGGTAATGTATGAGTAGTATAGTTTCTCTGCATATTTTTAAAAATTTGATTTGTCACTTTTATTTTAGCTATCCTAAGAGGTACATGCCTGCAGCCATAGTCCTGTGGCATCTGATCCCGTCAGATCTCCTGAAGCTAAGCAGGGTTGGGCCTGGTTAGTACCTGGATGGGAGACCGCCTGGGAACACCAGAAGCTGTAGGCTTGGGAGAAGGACCTGATAACCCCCTCCCAAAAATCAGTCTGCTATTGAAAACCCTATGAACAGCAGAGAAGCACTGACAATAGGTTCCCCTGTTGTACAGAGGGTCGCTATGAGTCAGATACCAACCCCACGGCACCTAACAACAACAGCAGCAACAGCAAGAGGTACATAGTGATATTTTATTGTGGGGTTAATTTATATTTCTTTTATGGAAATGATACTGAACATCATTTCATGAGCTGTTTGCCATCTATATATCATTGTTGGTGAAATATTCATGCTTTTTGTCCATTTTCTAATTGTATATTTTTCCATTGAGTGTGGCAGTTCTTTATCCTTCTGAATACTAGTTTTATGTTAAATATATGGTTCTCAAATCTTCTAGTCTTTAGCTTGCTTTTCCATCCTTTTTATGTGGGTTTTTATGGATGAAAGTTTAGAATTTCGATGAGGTCTAATTGAACTTTTTTCTGTACTGCGGGATTGAACTGAGGGCCTCACACATGCTAGGCAAGTGCTCTACTACTGAGCTGTAACCCTACCCCTTTTTTATTTTTTATTTTGAAATGGGGTCTTGCTAAGTTGAGCAGACTGCCTCTGGCCTTGAACTGGTGATCCTTCCACCTCAGACTCCTGAGTATCTGGGATTACAAGTGTGCACCTGCAACAGGCCTGGCTAATTTTTCCATTTTATGGATCATATTACTGGTATTCATTCTGAGAACACTTTGTCTAGATTTTAAATATTTTATATGTTTTTTCTAAAGGATATATAATAGTACACTTTACATTTAAGTCCATATATCATTTTGAGCTAGTTTTGTATAAGATGTGAGGTTCAGGTCAAGGTTCATCTTTATTCTTTTGGCTAATGGATGCCTAGTTTGCTGTGGCATCATCTGTTAAAAAGACTCACCTTCTTCCGTTGAATTGCTTTGCAAATGACACAGTTCTCTACATACAGAAGCCCAAGGGATCTAAAAACAAAATAAGACAGAACAAAACAACAACAACAACTACAACAGCAACAGCAAAACAGAATACTGTCTCCTAGTACTAAATGAATCAGCAGCATCATAGGGTAAAAGATCAACACAAATCAATAACATTTCTGTACAATAGTGATGATATAGACATAGACATAGACTATAGATATAGGTATAGCTATAGATATGGATAGGTATATCTTAGTTATCTGTTAGCAGCCACAGAGAGAGGAAAGCTGGAGGCCACTTCTAAGGGTTTCTCTTTAAATCCTATCTGCCTTTTGGTAGCTGTTTGCTTCTGTATTCCAGAGGCTGTGAACCTGGTGGGAAGTCAGGGCTGGTGCCTACCCCGTCCTCATGACTGCTCAGCTGGGGACATTATAGATGAGGGTACTTTTCCAAATTCCCACAGCTGAGGCCATTTCCCCTCACCCTCTTATCCTCTGCTGCTGATTGCAAAGTCCACTCTGTGGCAGTATTATCTGAGGTTTGACCTCTATTAGAGTCAGAGGAGGCTCTTGGATTCCATCTGTTTTGTAGCTGAAGGAGGGTGAGATAAGCCCAACAGAGTAAGATCATCAACAGTACCCAAAAGAATTTCTGGCAGGGACTTATGATGCAGATCACAGATACCTAAAACAATTCCTCCACCATTCTTCTGCAATGAGGACCAGATGCATTCAGGGATATGCCTGTTTGCCATCTTCCCTTCCTGAACTATGACCTTAACTGAACATTACCAGTAGTTTGTATCTTAAATTGAGTATGCTTGGAAAATGTACTTGCCCCAAAGTACCTCCACTTATGAATATGCAATAGACTTTCCCAATATAATCTCCAAGCTTTCTTTGTTTGGACAAAATGCTGTTTTGGGAATCATACCCAGGATGTTCTTCCTGCAGACAATAAATACTTCTTTACTCTTTATACTGGTTGAGCTTGTTTTGATTTTGCACCCAACAAGATGCAAACCCTTTGTGTTTGGTTACACATTGAGGCTGCTATTTAAAAATATACTGTAAACCTGGTAATTTATAAACAACAGAAATTTGTTGCTCACACTTTTGGAGGCTGGAAATTCCAAGATCAAGGTGCCAGTAGAATTGGTATCTGGTGAAGCTCCCGCTTCATAGTTGGTGCCTTGTTACATCCTCACATGGTAGAAAGGACAAAGAAGGCCTCTTTTATAAGGGCAGTGATCCCATGCATGACCGAATCACTTCTCCAAAGTCCCACCTCTTAATAACACCTCATGGGGGATTCATTTTCAACACATGCATTTTAGAAGATAGAAACATTCAGACCATAGCAACACAGGAAAACTGAAATTAAATACATAATACTGTTTATAATTTTTCCAAATAAAAGGAAATAGTTATGCACTTAAAAATACATATAGGAACTATATGATGAAATTACAAAATTCTGACTAAAAAATCAAAGGCAACCTAAATACATGGCTGAACATACCATGGTCATATATTGGAGGGCTTACCATGATAAAGGTGTCAGTATTTCCCCAAATGACCTACATATCTAATGCAATTCCTATTAAAATCCAAGCAAGACTTTAATGTATATAAACATTTTAAAATTTATATAGAAAGACTTAGACTGTGGAATAGCTAAGAAAATCTTGACAAAGAAGCATTACATGTTAGAAATTACTCTTACCAAATAGTAATACTTACTATACAGCTACAGTAATTGAGATAATATAGTATTGACAGAGAAATACAGGTCAATGGAATGTAGAGAAGCCACACAGAAAACCACACAAAATCCTCAACTGATTTTGACAAATATGAAAAATATGGATGGCAAACTACCTGGGAATACCAGGTGCTACAAGCTAGGAAGAAGGACCTGGCAATCCAATCCCCAAATAATCCACCATTGAAAACCATATGAATAGTAGAGAAGCACTTATAATAGTGCCGAGCATGGCACAGTGTTGGGGAGTGTTTTGTTCTGTGGTATACAGGGTTGCTATGTGTCAGACCCGACTTGATGGTACCTAACAATAACAACAACAACAACATTCACATTTGTTGATTTTGCCTCGTATGATTTTAATTTCATTGAAAACATATCATAATCTTTGGTCTATTTTCATAATACCTACTATAGATCTTGGCATATAATATGCATTAACCTAAAGATGTGTTGATTTATAAAAGGTTTCAGAGAGATAAATAATGTTATGGCTGAAAGGTGATAATAAATTTATTTTTAGAGAATGCCTCTTAAACAATTCACACATATATACACATAGAAGCATATATACATACTTAAGTAGACAGTACTTAAATATACAATATTTATGCTATTAATTCCATAAGCATTTATTACACTCTTTCACCTGGTATTACAGTGGACTTGGGGCAGGAGAGGTAAAAATGGAGAAAGAGAAAGAAAGAAAGGTGAACATAGGGGTGAATAGATGTTTTTTAGTAGCTCATAATTTAGTGGGAAAAACATATGTAAGTATAGTAATTATCATGAGGGCTATAGTAGAACAGGCTATAAAATGCTGTGGGGGAATGCAGTAGAGGGAATTTTTTTTTTTTTGTAGGAAGTCTAGAAAGAGATTTATAGACATTTGAGTTGGATTTCAATAAATTACAAGGTCATCATAGTGAACAAGATACAAAATGAAATCCCAACTGTAGAGGACAACATGTGTAAAGTTTTGAAGGTTTGAATAAACCTGTGAGTTTGGTGAATGTCAAGAAGGTGTGTATGGCTAATATGGGAGACCTGACTAAAAATAGTAGGTTGGAGCCATTATAAAGAGATTGGATTTTATCCTTTGAGTACTAGAAAGCAGATGAGAACTTTTAAGTAGGTGGATGAGTGACATAATTGAACACATTTCTTAGAATAGTAACTTTGGTGGCATTTTGACTATCAGTTGGAAAGACGCAAGGGCAAATGTAGGAAAATATGTTAGTGGACTATTTTGATGGCCTGAACATGTCCTAGTAACAGCTAAAGCAATACCAGGGGAAGATAGAGAGGAGGAACCAGCTTTTAGAGATACAGTTGAGGTTGCTAATTAGGTGTAGGGTGTGAGGGTGGGGAAATATCCAGCAGGGAGATTTGATGGAGAGGCTATTAAGATGGCTAATCTAGATGGAAAGGTTTCAGGAAGAGATTTGGGTTCAGACATACTAAGTTTGAATATTCTCTCTGAGAATGTGGAATACACCCAACATGCTGATGTGCAACCGACTGCCCTGGAAATAGTGAAAGAGGAATACCCTTTGGCTCTCTTGACTATCATTGTGATGCAATGAATCTCCTTTTACATAGTGAACATATTCTGATCAGTCATTGCTGCTTTCTGGTAGGTTCAAACTTTGTCCAGATGTGGGAGCTCTGTAATCTGTCGTTCTATTCATACAAAAGAAGGGAAGTGGCTATAGAATTGACACCAGTATGGGTCATGTGCATCTTATGTGTTCAGGTGAACTCAGCTCATACTGTAATCTGGTAATCAGAGTGTCAGTAGAGTTGGCACCACCTGGGAACTTCTTAGAAATGTAAATTCTTAGGCTTCCTTTTTGACCTACTGAGTCAGAAACTGGGATAGGGCCCTTCTGGGCAACCCATGTATTAACAGACTCTTTAGGTGTTTTACTAACAAGTGAACTATTGTATGACATCTGTACTGTGCTATATTGTACTAAAGCCCAAGCCTCATAAAAACCTTTGTTGCTGAACATTGGCGATATGTTCTGAGAAATATATCATTAGATTTTCATCATATGTCAACATCATAGAATATACTTACACAAACGTAGATGGTATAAGTCAATCACCCCATTTGACCTTTTGGTGCAATCAAGAGATGCGGTAAATATAGGATATAATAGGCTCCTGTCCACATAGCATGGCATGCTGTTTATCATGAACTTTTTTTCTATAAATAGAAGTACACCCTAAAAATAATACAAGTACAGTATAGTGAATATGTGAACCAGTAACAGAGTCCCTTATTATGATTAACATATATACCACATATAATTGTATACTATACTTTTATGTAACTACTTGAGCTATAAGTATGTTTACACCAACATTATTACAAATGAATAATGTATTCTGCTATAACATTATGATGGCTACAATGTCACTTAAGTGATAGGACATGTTCAACTCCATTATGATCTTATGGGACTACCATGGTATATGCATTACTTTGTTGGCCAAGAGGTCCTATGTGGATCATGACTATATTATGATACCATGTAATTACCTTTGGACTAAGTAACATATTTTCAGCCATTTTTATTATTAATTGTCTAACAAGTATTCAAATAATGGATAAATCAATTTGATTAAAGAATAGGGTAAAAGTACTAGCTATAGGTGGTATATGTTAAGGTATGGTGATAGTATCTTCTCATTTTATTGTTCTTTCTTTGAATTTTATTTCATATATTTGTATTTTCACATAGATATAAAATCAGATTGATGTCATATCATGAAGAAAAATGAAATTCAGGACTGCTTTAGTGGTTTAATGACTAGTTACGGTGTTGTTTGGGGTTGTTGTTAGGGAAGAAAAGCTGATGAGGGAAAGAAAAAAGTTATTGTGTTGTTTCAAATGTATTCATTTGGATTCAAATTTCATTAAGTTTCTGTATTTTTATCAAAGGTACTCAGGTATTAGCATGGCCCCTTAAGTGCTTAATAAATATTACTGTATGATGAACCAAATTTATACAGAAAACAAAGCCCACACTGGTTAGGCTTTAAGAAGATTAACAATTAATTGCCAAAGAAAATCCTGAATTCTCCTTGGACTTGTAGATCTATACATGTTGAGGTGGCCTATGCAGAAGTGAATTTCATAGTTGTTTAGGTGAACAGCCTCAGGTTTCTCTTGGTGATGAACTTTAGTTTTCGTTAGCCCCACTCGCTCTGCCATTCCTGCTGTTTTGCAACAGGGCTTAAAAGTGCTTTAAGTGCTTGTGACCGTGGTAATGAATGAAAATGTCTTTCCAGCACTGAGAGGATTGCATTAGACTGAATAGTCACCTCACTTGTAAAAGCACTATTAGAGTGGGGCAGCTGTAAGTAAGGATAACGATTTGTGTCCACTGCTTATTTACTGAAAATTGTCAATGTATTATTTATTGAGAGCTCTCCAGACAGTGCTTGTCAGAATAAAAATGTCAGCTCTGAGCAAAATGTTATAATACATAATAAAAATGCTAGGTATGCATTTTAGGAAGACAACTAATTAGACCTGCTTTTTCTTAAGGAAGGGACAGTAAAAATGTCTAATATTGTAGGCTTCCTCCATTTGTATAAGGCCTTTTCTTTTTTTTCCTGCTCAGCTTAGTATTTGGTTTAAAAACTTATCTTGCCTGAGAAATAATTGAACAACTTTGTATTGTTGCCATTAGATATCCCAAGTAGCGGGGAGGCATGCCGAAGGAGGGAGGCCCTGGCTTGCCATCCCACAGTGAGCAGCTGCCCTTACCTCCATGTTTTGTCTGAAATTAGAAGATGTCACTTCCTCCCTGAGCAGTGCTCGTGGAAAACTGCCTCCAGTGTAAACAACATAAAATTATTAAGCTTATTCCTCAGCCGTGCTAATTAACCCCAAACAAATTTCACATTAAGGAAACAGAATTCAATCAATGTAAATGTTATTGCTGTGTATTACTGTAAGCAATAATATAGTGGCTAAAATAATTAATTATTTTGGACTTTTTTTTAAAAGAAAGTATTCTTTTTTTTATGGTGGTTCAAAACATTTTGCAGATTTATTCTCCCTTTCTTTGGCCTTTCCTAGCTTAGAATATAAAAGTCCCATCTGATAAAACATAGGTAATATAGAGCTATTTTTCTTTTTAACAATATATTTTTTAATCAACTGGATTGTAAAAAGGGAAAAATGTGTTTTCCAAATGCTTGAGGTTTACTTAGTTTAAAATGTTTTCACTGGCAATGCATATGCAGATTTGGTCTCCTCTTAACCTATCTTAGTTGACTACTCTTTGTAGCAATTTCCTATTCTCTTTCCCACCAGTCTTAAGTTAAAAGGTATGTAGTGGTGGTGGTAGCGATGCTGCTGCTGCTGCTATTCAGGATGATTAAAAACAAAAAGAATATTAAATAGAATCCACATCTGAAGGGACAAAACAAAATACTATTTTACTCCATTTCAGGTTTTGGGAAACATTTGCCAATAAAGATTATTCCCCCTTTTATAAAAAATCTGGGCTCACATAAGAAGTCAAATTATCCTCTTCATGACAATTTTCTTACATTAAAAAAAATCTAAGTAATTGCTTGGCTGTGCCTTTGACAACTTGGGATAAAATTTATCATTATCACCATTCTCATCATCCTCAAAGACCTTTAAAGACACGACATGCAGAAGCCAGATGACAGGCAACTTTATTTTTCATGCAATAGAATGTGATTTGATTAATATGGAATTATTTATCAATTAGAAGAGATACAATATTCTATGTTATATGGAACACAAATCAAATACCATGTGTATTAAAATTATTCTGAGAACTGATACATACTTTAAACAGTATATGCCAGTAAATATTGAATTAACTTTGAAATTTAAAGTAATTTGAGTAATGCAATAAAACAACTTGTTACTTTTCATAATACTCATCATTTATTTGTAATTTTACCATCTTATAGTAAATGGAATCCTTGTACCTCTCCATTCTCAATTAGTTCAGCATCTTTTTTAAGGATCCCTTTTAGTTTCTAACCCTCCTCTATTAAAACCTCATCTTTATCTTGGTGGAGATATTTAATCTTTTAATTATATTTTAAATATCTAACAAGCAGATTGCTACTAAATATTTATGATGATTCCAAAACTAATGATAAGAACATAAGTGTTCCAAAAAATAGCTGGAACATGTCACTAAAAAGTAAAAATAAATAAAAGCAATCATATATATCAGAGATAAGAAATTAAACTCTTGTGGAAGGACTGTTTTAAAATAACATCTGGATGGACCATTTACTTGATTGTATATTTTGGTTTCAAATGATTTGCTTCACAATATTGCTTATATTTTGGTTTATTTCTTTAGTTTCTATAGCCAAATAGTTATTTTCTTTTTGACTTCTTTGGGCATTTATTTTTACTTTTCCAGATAGAAAACAACTTTAGGTTTTATTTCTTTACATTTCATAGGTAGCTGATAATGTGTTGCAGATTATAAGAAGCTATATTTAATAATTTAAAAAGCATAAAATTGAGACAATAAAAATTTGTATTGAGCATGTCTTCATTTTAGATGTTTATGTCTATAAGTACATTTTAAGCAAAAGGTTTAAATATAATGCATTCTATAGCAAAGAATATAGGATGGCTAAATATGATAACTAGCACTTGTATAGTCCTCTGATAACCAAGGCACTTAAAAAATTTTAAACTGCAAGATTTCTATGATTAATATTCCTAGATTTTAAAGTTATACCATTTTGCCAAGTCAAGAAATGTAATAAAATTCTAAAATAAGAGTCCTAGTTAGAAGAACCTGTATTAGTATATTTTAAAATGAGATGCAAAAGGTTGTATCCAGTATTTTATCCCCTGTAAGACTATAATTGACAAACTACAGTAATCATGCTTTTATGTGGTTTTTCTCCCTCTACTGAATTCATTTTTAAAAATGAAAGTGAAAAAGGTAAAAAGGGACTCCAGAATTTTGAAACCCAGTGGTCCTGAAGTGATGGGAAAATAGCCAAGGTGTCACAGCTAATTTCTGACCCTGTTTTATGAGTTCTGCTGTTCCTTATTCCCCTTGTCAGCCTGGGAATCCCTGAGGCTGTGCAAACTGGCTGAACATCACTCAATCCTAGTTTTATATCCCCTTTTAATAATGTTGAGTCTATTCTGTCCAACTTTGATTCAGACAACCTGCTTGTCTTGAAAAAGTGATATATTTAATCAGCGACTCTGTCTCCAGCATAGCTCCCACTGCGTGTGACTAGAGCCAGGGAGTAGTGCAGTGGTCTGTCACTTCTGTTTGAATGGGTAATGTGGATCCCATCAGCTGAAAAGACAGGAGCTGGAACTGCTTGTTAGGACACATGATCAAAAGCTACTCTCTGCTTTCTGCCAATCAAACCTCATGTCGCCTTGTGGGGCAGACATTAAATAGATTTTTTTTCTGCCTTACACTGTGGGCACTTTGCCAGTTTGACATGTGAACTGTTACAAAAGATAGCAGAGTTTTGACCGCTTGCTGACTGCTTTAAAATATTACTGAACACTTGTCAAAATGAAATATTCATAATACTACCTTGTGATAAACTCAGTGAAATATTATTGGGGGTCTTTATGTTGTAATTTATGGAATTTCTTGTTGTTGATGTGGTTAGGGGAGAAGAAACAGTAAGCAATTACTTCTTGGGTAAAAGTAAGAAAGACAAAACTCTGTAAATCAATCCAACTGCAAAGCCAACACAACTGTATGACAAAGAGTTTTGAATAAGATGATTATTGCTTTGTGAAAATAACATTAGTGAATTAAATGTTATTTTGCATTCTCTCTCCTATACTTTACAAATTGTTTACTTTTTCTAAGCCCATATAGGAGAATAGTTTTAGTAGTTATATTTTGAGGAAAAAAAATTAAAACTTTAATTTGAAATTTAATTTAGAACCTTATTCTGTTTATTGAGAAGATGGACACATTTCTAAGTTCTAAGACATTCTCTGATTTGTGTTTGTCTTGGTGGGATTTTTACTGTCTTTTCTTTTTGTCATCCCTGAAGATTTTCCCAATATATTGCTACCTCACCTTTGTGCCAAGAGCAACATAGTAATGATGGTGGCATAGAACTAACTTCTAAGCTTTTAAAGAGAAAAATGAATATCTGTGTTTTCCTCTAACAGGTCATTTGAATTGGCGTTTATGCCAATTCCCAAATACCAGCTAACTGTTCTAAAGCTGTTAAATCTTAGTTGGTGTTTTGATGTCTCCAAACTTGCCACTTGGTACTTGCTGTTTCTTCTCTAATGATCATTTTAAAAGGAGTTAAACATTTTCACCAAAACATACCATGGCAATCTAGTGGAACTCATTTAAACAGTGAGCTACACATAAACAGCTGCTCCTTCAATAAGCCATTCTTTATAATACCCTTATTACCTTCTAGTGTCTCAAATTCTGATTAGTCAACAGTGCTGATTGCTGTACGGCATTCCGTTGCCCATCTTCCTTCTGCTCAGCTGCTCATATCTTAGTTGTTATTTGATTACAACACAAGTTGCGCATTGTTTCTCCAAGTTGCTCTTCATATTGTGTCTTAAAAACTCTGAATTATCCAGGGAAACCGGGATAGTGTGAGTGACTTTCTTTACACATATTTAAAATGTCTGAATAAAGCATGGTATAAAAAACATGTGACTATGGAACTTTTAGACTAGAAAAAAATATTTGTAACTTAAAACTCAGTACTTATGACTGATTTATGAAACAGATAAAGTATATGGAACTGTTTGAAAAAACATATAGTACTTTTCAAATGTAAAGAGTTAAAAAATTGTTATGTCTATTGAATTTTAGTCAGATAATAAACTTCTGGAAAAGATAGTTATGCATGTAGACCCTTACATCAAGGGCATAAAGGACCTTCACTTTTGCTCCAGAATAAGATCATTTTAGTACAGTTACTGTGCAGCACCAATGATGCCCCATCAGAAAGGATTGTATGTTGGAAGTTTAAGCTATGATGAAATAAGTAAGGTTGGGAAAAATATCTGTAATGGAGTTTGAATATCAGCTATTCATTTGTTGTGACCCCCCAGAATTTGCTCTTGGTGAGGAGGAAATGCTGACGCACTAGAAATGCAACCTCAGTAAAGGCCCTAAATCTGTCATTGTGCTCTAGAGTCTGCTCTGAAAATAGCAAAGCTCTTTTGGTAAATTAAAATCGGTGTGAATGGGAACAGATGTTGACATGCTTTACTTTATCTTCAGGGATGCCAGTTAAAGAGGAGGGGGTCAGCAAGGTTAGATGGTAGGAAATATACTAACTGTGTAAACTTGTTCTATAAAGGGAGTTCTGTTTGGGGACATTAGTCTGTAGAATTATATTTATCTTTGGTAGCCCAGGTAAGAATTTTACCTACATTACTGTATCTAGAGGAAAAATGAGGGGATGGTATTTATTTCTGGAGGGGCTCTTTTTGATGTTCCCTCTGGTTGTGGTTTTTCTTCATCAAACTGCCTTGGCTATAAACTATCTCAGGATACTATTCGGTTTTTACTTTCTGAAATCCTTTTGGCATAGCTTCCTAATGTATTTGTTGAATCTAAATGAGACAGGAGAGTCTTTGTACTGATATTTGTGAAAATAATGAAAATGGTTTATTTTCTAAAAATGTACAATTTATCAAATAGCTTGCATAGTCAATTTTAAGTCTTGTAGAAGTTTCAGTCTTGATTTGAAAAAATAGCATAGGATGAATTTATTTATAAGAACCTTAATAGTTTCTCTCAATTCCTTTTACATTTTAGATTACCTTATAATTTTCTAAATCTACATGAACAATAATGATCAATTTTGTCAGCATTATTCACACCTTTTATTAATTTAACATAGATGAATAAATGTGAATGTTGTGAAGAGTTGATTGGGAATAGATTTTAAATCTGACAGTTAGATTACAGGGTACCTAAGAAAAAATGGCTCTTTCACTAGGTACCTAGTAATTTAATTCTTGTTTGAAATTATTATAATTTATTACAGTGTGTGGGTCCTAATGAATGTCTACTATTAAATGAAAAGGAGAAATTGAAATTAAGATTATGAAAATCTTTTAACTCATATCTTAAAATTCTCTTAAACAATTCAGAAGATATTAATAAGCTATGTAGGTTTCTTTCCATATTCTATAATGACAAATAAAAACATTTTTCAGCGTTTAAAGATTTCTAGAAAGTGTTGAATGCCATTAAAATTCCAAGCTTGCAATCATAGGATTTTATAAAATGGTAGCCATTGTACAAGCATTAAAATTGGCAACTCTATTTAAATATTTATTTGGACTATACCCAGACTTTTCTAGCATTTGATTTTTGCAGAAATAACTGTTTTCTTAGTGTTAAACATTTAATGTTGGACAATTTGAGCTTTCATAGAGTTATAAACCACACCAGATTAACATTTAGAAAATTCCAAATACTTAAGGAGACTTTTAAAATATGAGTAAAAATTTAGAAATAAAGTAAAAATGTTCAAATGCCCATGGCATGGAGAGTTATTGCTCCTAGATCTTAGTAAAACCTGTCATGTACAACCAATGAAATAAAAGTATTTAAAAATAATAATTCCTGGGTAAAAGCAGTGATAGCATATGACAATTTTTTCTATCCTAATAGATTATCTGAAAGGACATTTAAAAAGCCCATTGAGTATTTTACCTGGGAAGAAGCTCCCACTTATAAATTTTGGTATGCTTATTTAAAAATCATTTTAAAAAGAAAATCAGATTGACCTCTTGAATTTCAAACTATTAGTATGTTTACTTTAAAACTCTGAAGTTTTGTTTCCTAATTTGTAGAGGTTTTCTTTTTTTCTTAAGGCTGCTATGATCCATGTATAAACTAGTTGTTAGTTTATGGATAGAGAGAGAAAAAGAAAATAGGTGAGTTGGTGGTAAGTTTACCTTTGAGTGCAGAGAATAAGCCTGCAATAGACTTTTGACAGCTGATTCAGAACAATGCTGAGTTGTAAGCCCTGGCCCTCTCTCATTGTGATGAGCCCCTTCTACCAATCCTGAATATGAGAAATACAATTTCTTTAGAGAGTGGCTATTTAGGTAGATTTTTGTTTGTTGGCTGAATTTTCACATGGATTTCTTTTGAGGCTGTAGAGCTTTGCCCTTTGGCTGGTGAGAGTCACATCTCCATTCTTCTCCTTTGTGATAAATTCCTCCATCTCCCTTCCCTTACTCCCACCCTTACTTAAGGATGAATTGCCAAAAGAATGTAATGAAAGTATTAGCTGTTTTTAGATGGGAAGGTGATTTGCTGCCTCTGATAATCTGCTTGTTGAGCTCAAGTTAGCTCAGATGTCTGAAAGAAATCAGCAGAAACAAGTAGGGCACTATTAGTAATGATAAGTGACATCTTTTCAAAATGTTTACAGAAGTTGTTTAATGGGGAAACAATTGGGTAGAATTTATTCTGCCTAACTTTCTATAAATAACAAAGACTTTTCTCATCTATCAGTTATGTCCACGTGGTTGCTGTTTATCACTGTAACTAGTTCCAACAGTTAAATTCCGGTGTCTGTCATCTACTATTACAAAAGGTTAAAATGGGCCAAGTACAACATGGGGACAGGGAAGGAAGACATAACTTTCTCATGTTGTGCAGTGTGAGAACATGATGACTGTGGTATGAAAAAATGCTTCTTTAAAAAATTTTTTTGCTAATTGTTATGTAGTAACTTAAAATATTAATTTTGAAAAGCACCGACAATTTACAAACCATATCTACTGTTGTATTTAATTAGATTTTTTCCCCTGTGTGCCAATTTAAACTCTAAATGAAAGATGGAAATATGTTTGCTCTAAATATTTGATATGATTGAGATGAGATTAAGCGGTTTAAATGATTTAAAAATTATATTTACTTTAGTGCAATCTGTTAGATTTAGTGGTAATCTGTCATTTGGTTTGCCTTGTGATACAGGAAAACAAGCAGTAAGGGTTAAACTATTTAAATCTGGGTAGAGTTAAAAATCCGGGCTTCCTCTTTCCTCCCCAGTTACAGAGTTCTTCAGGCAAAGTTGAGTTTGTTGTTCAGACATTAGCTATACTTCTTAGCAATGACCTTGTGGGGTAGAGAAGCATGGCACAGTGGCACTTTCCAGCTGTATTCAGCCTATCCGTCGGGGTATAATCATGCTCAGTCCCAGCACCGCAGGCTTGGACATATGTTGAGTTTTATTTCTTTCTTCTGACATTAATCCTATTCACCAGCTGTTCTGCCAGCTGCCATTCTTCAGTTTAGAGATTACATTTTGGGGGATACCAACAAAGGTCTAGTTGACCACTGCTTTCTCTTTTCTTTTTTTCCCTTATTCCATAGAAATGATTGGACCCGGGGGTTAGGAGAACTCAATCTTTTCCCACTATCACTTCACTTTTTTGGGGAATCGTAGACATTAACGTGATTTATGATCACTCTCAGTATGTTGTAGATAAGCTTTCCAAAGAGCCAGGTTACCACCTTACTTATAAATCCTTTTCCATAAAAAGGTCTTAAGTTTACATTAAAGGATATAATTAATGTTTCTTATGCTACTATATAAACAACATTAATTAGTGACAATTTCTTTTGATGTCCTGAAACATATTCCAGCTGAAAATATGCTTTCAGTTCTTTGTTTTCCCCTCCGCAGGTTTGAGAGTATATCTCAGTTAAGATGAAACTATTTTTTTCCCTGAGCTATGGTTTCACTAATCTTGTTTGAATGGGCTATTAAATCTCTGTTACACTCATAATATATACTAATAAGTAGTATAGATTTCTCACTTCATATTCCAGATGATCTGTCCATAAGCAGGATGTTAAACATCTGTAGTTTAAGCCTCTGGGACTAACAAATGCATTAATGCCAGAAAGAAATGTGGCCTGGACAATAAGGTCATAGACCATGTGGTAAAGAAGCATCCCCAATACTATTAAGTCTGCACATACTTTTCATTGTTAATCCTTCCATTTTCATAAAGGCAAAAAAGCCTAATAGACTTAAGTTGTAATCATTTACAGTACATGTTTATTATATTAATACCAACAAATACACAAAATCCCATGTGTTATAATTCCCTCAGCTGATATTTTGAAACTGTTTAAAGTATCCTCCTCTGTGGCACACAATAGCATCTCTTAGCCATTAATTTACTTCAGAAAACTGGTTGTTTGTGGATAAGGTTTTGCTTTTGTCTTTTAACTTTGTGGCAAATGTAGGTTGTATATTTGGTAAAGAACTCAGTTTATATAGCTGGAGTTATTAGAATTAAGAACCTTTTACTGACTTAAAAATTCCCCAAACTAATTGTATATTTTGGAAGGTACTTTTGTTTATTCATTCTTTTATTCATCTATCCATTTTCCATATATTCACCTATCCATCCATTTATTTACTCATTCCACTGAGCAGGATGTTACTTCTTGAGCCACATAAAAGAAAACAACATCTTGTGTCCAGACAGTGCAAGTCTTCATATATATGGAAACCTATAGAAAAATGAAAGGAAGTTGATAACTTGCCTACTGAAAAAACTATTGATTCCATACCATCCTTTCTCCCCCCAATAGCTCTGACAGTAGTGAACCCCGTTTACTAAATATGGACATTCTATTTATAGAAATATTCATATTTTTATTGGTGGCCAAAGCACTGCTTATAGGAAAACCTACAGGTGACTAATAGGAGTTGCTCACTAAGTGGAATAATGAATAGTATTAGGTGTCAATTAAATCAAGCTTCCCCGAGGTGCAGGTGCTCCACAATGTACTGACACATTTCAAGTAGCAGTGCCACTTCACCCATGCATATGAACAAGCACATTTGCATATTAAAAAGCTGAAAATTATTTAACTGAAGCAAAAGTCTTTTAGAGATGATGGAGGTTATTAAAACTGTTGACAAGAAAGAAGGTAATTGCCTGAAAATGAGAGATGACATTCTGCTATACACAGGGAACGTTGTTTTTGTTGTATTGTGCAGCAGTGCCTGGGTGTATAACCTATTACATTGAGATTGCTCCTATGCAATTAGACCCTTTTTGTCCTCACTTCAATAAGGCTATGATTATGAAGGATTGAAGAACACTTGGCATATTGAATGTCTGTTGTTTTTATAACTTCGTCAGAAATGACAAAACACGTTTTGTGTCCTGTTTTTTCTTTGTAGGCTTATTGATTCTGTGATTATAATATTCATAAAAGACAATGTGTTCATGGTTGAACATTCTGTCATTTATACAGGTTTTATTTTTTCTGTCTCAGCATAGTATTTGTTTGAATGCCAAGGTGTTAGTCATAAGATGAGCAGATTTTTAAAGTAAAAGATGAATAGGTGAGAAGTTTATCATACTAATAATCCCAAATATTACTATTAAAAGTGTCATAAAATGGATAATTTCGTAAGTTTCAGATGGAAATAATTCACCAACTCAGAAAACTTGAAAGCTATTTTATTTTCTCTTTGATTATGGACTGTTTATTTTCAGTCTGATTTTTGGGAGATCTTCTGCTTTAGCTGTGTTTATCAGAAGTGGAGATTCATGGTCCTACAGGAAGGCACTTTCTCCATACTATAAGAGGCAGTGTGTCTGGGTTGACTTACTCTATTCTGTAGGTAGTAACTGAAACAAGTACAGTGAATATGGCAATTGAAGCTGAAATGTGGCAAATCATTGCAGGTGTAGGAAATTTCAGGCTTTATGCTTTATTAAAATTATGCTTGTTAAAAGACTTTATATCTAATCACCCTAATTAGGTTTGCGCTCCCAGCAGAGACATTGTGGCAAAGCATGAAGTCCATTTGCCTCATTATATTCTTTCCTTGAAGATGAATATTGGTGTTCTTTGAGACATAGCCATGATAGTGTATTCAACTGGACTTTAGATTTATGATAAATTCCATTTTCCTTGTGGGCCAATCAGCTTCTGCTTCTATTTCTTATGTGGATTTAAATCCAAGACTGGTTTATAGAGCACAGAATTGATAGGCTCCAAAGAAAGCCCAAATGTACCTAGAAAGTGTTCTAGGGGGTTACCACTTATATCCTCTTTTATTCTTTGATTTGGATGCATCTGGGCTTTAGTAAATTAAGGGGCACACCTAGGGTTTGTGTTAGCAGCTGTCTAGTGATTTATCTAATCTGACATGCTCATTTCTTTAAGTTGAAGAGGGAAAATGTCTTTAGGCATAGCAATCTGACTCTTGATTAAAAAGATAAAAGTGAGATACTCCAGTTCTTTTCGAACTCACATTATTTACTGCCTGTTGAAAAACTATAGCTATTTAAAAGATGGAAATCCTAATATAGTCATGCTCAAAGGATAGAAGATAGATGCCCCCAAAATATGTCAAACTTATCAGCTATTTCAAATGCCCACATCTAGTCACATACCTTGAGCCTCAGTTTCTATTCACAGGATCCTCGAATTTTATGAAATTAAATATTTTAAAATGTTGAGAATCTTATCTTTATTACATTTGACTGATTTTAGTGGGGAGTAATAATTGTGTTAAATAATAAAAATGGTTAATAGAATTTTTTCTTGGTTAATTAGAATTTTTGTTTTAATTTTTACAATGTTTTTGGTGCCATTACTTTGAAAATTTTCTCAATTAGGTCCATTAATATGAAGATATTTAACATCCAGAATTCCTGACTTTTAAATACCCATCAATTTGTAGATTGGTATTTTAAAAAGCAAAGATCAAAATTTAGCTTTAATTTTAATTTGTAAAAATTATACACTGGGTGTACTCATGTTGAATATGAATTGTTTAATGGAAAATAAGAAATAAACTGAGTACCATGGTGCAAACCTGTTATTCCAATGGCTCAGGAGGCTGAGACAGAAGGATCACATATTTCAGGCCAGAGGCCAGCCTATGCAATTTAGCGAGACTTTATCTCAAAATAAAAAATAAAATAGAGGCTGAGGGTGCAGCTTAGTGGTAGAACACGAGTCTAGCATGTGCAAGTCCCTGGGTTAAACACTCCAGTACTGAACAAAAAAGAATAAATGTAAGGTAAATTAGAATCACAGATCTCTGGATTTGTTCTAGAAAACAAAGTATTATATAAAATATTTTCCCTGTGTCAAATGATAATTTCTAGATAGAGCCATCATGTAGCACTACTGGGGAATCAAGGTTATACTTTTTGACAGCTGAACTGTTATGAAAATTCACTGCCCGCTGTACCATTGATAAACCCTCATAGGCTTTCATGTAAAATATGCCCCTAAGTGTTTCTTACGATATTTAACAAATGAGTGAAGAGGCCCTAAAATATCTTGCTAAAAGGTGTATAGGAATGTAGAAATGCTTAGCATTTCAGCTATTTGAAGAAAGTTCTAGCTTTCAATCATATATACTTTCTTCACTTTGATAACCGCTTTTGATAAATACTTTTTCTTATACTTAGTATATCTAATGCCCACAAACAAAAAGGCTATAAACCAACCTATTGTAAGGTTGGAAATGGTAAAGTGGGACCTGAAAAACAAATTAAATGGCTGATCCAGGGGTAGGATAACTATAAATTCAAATGTTGACAGGCCAGGCCTTAGTATAATCTGGAGTTGAGCAAGGATTTAAAGAAATTGAACATGATAGGAAGGTAATCTTCTGCATCAAGGAAATTTCCAGGGAATACTGGATCTTTGGGAAATGATACTATATTCTTGCCTTTACTCCCTCCCCTGAACATTTTTTCAGGTAAAACCTGGTTAATGTATAGCCAGTGTGCCCATAAAGAATGAAAATCAACATGAAGCATGAAGGGTATATACAAAGGTGAGAGATACCATTAATAGCATGCTTGGCTGTATTCTCTCTCTCTCTCTGTCTCTCTCTTTCTCTCTCTGTGTCTCTCTCTTTCTCTCTCTCTCTCTGCCTCCTTCCCTCCCTCCCTACCTCTCTGTCTCTGTCTCTCTCTCCCTCCCTCCTCCCTCCCTTTCTCATGCAGATTCAATGTACATGAGTTTAAAGAATTTTAAGATTCACTTGCAACACATCTTTGTTCTTCTCTGCTCACTATTTTAAAGCCAATGGGAAACTCAGGAACTCCTGATACTATCCAAGACCCTATAAACTTCTATGAGTGGGGTCAAATATATAATGACTTTACATTGCATAAATGAGTACACCAGGAAATATCTGGTTAGTTTGTTAGGTTAACAATATTCTAACTTTGCATAATAGTTTACAGGTTGCAAAGGCCTTTCACATGTATTATTTGAGTTTTATAAAAAAATTTCCAGCAGGAGTAAGGGCCGATATTATGCTATTCTAGAAGCAAGGACATTAATGATTAGTATATTGACTAACTGGTAAACAAGGAGCTGGAGTAAAACTTTAGGTCACTTGACACTTCAGTGTTCTTTGTATTCTGTTTTATCATTCAACATGATAAACATGGTATCCATATGGAGTAATTGAGGCCTTCTAGGGTATTTGGAGTTACAGAATCATTTAATTAGGACTGGGTAAACTCAATTGGCTTATGCTTTATTTGACCATTGTTAATTTGTCTTTAGGGTGTGAGATGGTTCTTTTAGGATAGGAAAAGTCAGTTTAAAAGGAGCATGTGTATATATGTATGGGAAGGGGAGAGAGAGAGAGAGAGAGAGAGAGAGAGAGAGAGAGAGAGATAGGAGAGAGTTGTTAAAAGGAAGAGAGGCTGACTGAAAGGAAGACATGTTATCGTATAATATAGCATATCTCTGCCTCGAAATACCTTATTCAGTAAGTTATGTTCTTCCCTTGGGTGATTTATTTAATCGGAACAAGATGTTTACATTTCAGGGATCCATTTACATGACCGTGTGAACAGCAATAAAATGTACATTTATACTTCCATGTTGCTTGAAGAACTATCAGCTCCATAAATGTTTCTTATATTTTTCACAATAAACTTTTTAATTAAAGAAACAAATTTCAAGCATCCACAAAAATAGAAAGAATGGGTGATGATCCCTTATGGACCCATTATCTAGCTGCAAAAATTATCAATATTTCATCTATTCCACCATTTTTTGTTTGATTAAAGTTTAATTTAAAATGTGAATTATAAAATATGTCAAACATATAGAAAATAACAAAATAAGAACCCAAACTTATGCCACTATTATTTAACATGTATTAATTCTTTTATATCAAACATCATGAGCATGAAAGCTACAATAATTAAAAAATAGGTACATACAAAATGGGAAGAGTGTAATAAAAGCACTTTATAATGTGTTTCAGACTGTACCTATTAGCACTCCTTCCTTCCTTCCTTCCTTCCATCCTTCCTTCCTTCCTTCCTCCCTTCCTCCCTCCCTCCCTCCCTCCTTCTCTCTCTCCTTCCTTTCTTCCTTCCTTTTCTTTTTTTCTTTATCTTTCTAAGAACTATACTTAACAATCCATGTGGCTCATAAATACCTCCTTGAACATACTGGCTATCATAGTAGAGATAATAATATTTTAGGTAAGACATTTTAACCTTCAGTAGGGTGATAAGGATGTCCCGAAGTATTTCTGTCCTTGGTTATTTTTAGGTACCATCAAGTCAGGTCTGACTCAAAGTGACCCTATGTACAATAGAAAGAAACACTCCCTGACACTGTGCAATGCCTGGTACTATGTTGGTGCTTCTATGCTATTCATAGAGTTTTTGATGGCTAATTATTTTGGGATTGTTTTGGAAGTGGGCTGTCGCATCCTTCTCCTGTTTTTGCAGTGCTGCGTATTGAACCCAGGGCCTCAGTGTAGAAAAACACTGTATCAACTGAGCTAAACCTATATATACTAACCATTTTTTGCAGTCAGATGTTCCTGTGCAAAAATCACTGATAATGATTAAAATTTCATTGAATTATGTGTTTGTTCTTGCTTAGCCATTAAGTCAGGCTGCACTGACTCCAGTATACACTGAGATACTTTTATCTAGTACCTTATTCTGAAAGTCTCTGTGAACCCCTGATATCTGTGAAAGACATTCTTTTGTTGGAGAAGGAAATCCTTTCCAGAAGTACGAAGTACAACAATGACTGGACATTCATATTAGTTGGCTTTTAAAGCTATATTTCAATGAGCTCAGTTACTTGAATTTGTGAGTACTTTTGCCTTGGAACATTAATTTTGTAAGGCCTGTAGCAGAAAATAACATGTTATTTTTTTTTCTACACTAAATTTTTATTTACTTGAAAAGCTCTAAGAATGGAAAATACAAACAAATGGATAGTATTTTGAGGGTTCACTAGAAAACTCATTTTTATAAACCTATTGAAAATATGTATAAAAACTTTCAGTAATGTTTCTACCACAGAAGAAAAATATAGGTAATATAAGTGAGTAAATTTTTATTGATTCGAGATCAGACAACATCTCAAAGATATAACTGAGTCTTTGTGATCACTGTATGATACAGAACAATGAGATATAGTATCTCATTGTATAGAAAATTGTTCATTCATTTGTTCACAAACATTTATTGAGCTCCTACTGATTCAGGATCGGGCAACATCTCAAAGATATCATTGCGTCTTTGTGAGCAGTACCAATATTAAAGAATACCTGGAATTTTAAGATTTTTTCTTGAGCTTTGTTTCTTTACAATTATTCTTTTCTATCAAGCATCAGGCTATAGTCTAATTAATTGAGATTTTAGTGTCATTTATTTTTTTCTCAAAATTAATGAAAGAAGACTGGCAGATATATTTCATCATGTTCCAATTAGCACCACTAGACTGCACCTACCCTCCCAAACAAATATAGAAATAGTCTGCTTCACATAACAAATTATAATTTACAATCTAATTTACGATAGAAGGATATGCTATGAGCTTTTTTTCCCTTTAGGTGTACGAGATATGTACTAATGGTGATATATAAGACCAGGTAAGAGGTTGTTTAGAGTGTAGGACATATATTTCATCATATTAAAAAATCAAAATATTCAAAATATTCAAGCCAGGTGCCTGTAATCCTAGCAACTTGAGAGGCTGAGGCAGGAGGATTGCGACTTTGAGGCCACAGGAAGCCTGTGTAACATAATAAGACCCTGTCTCAAGACATAAAGAAAAAAAATGGGCTGGGGGTATAGCTCAGTGGTAGAATTCTTTCAAAGTATGAGGGAGACCTTGAGTCCAACCTGCCAGTACTGGAAAAAAAAGCAAATTATTCCAAAAACTTACATGCACACAGTGATAGGTACATGGGACAAATATTTTAATAAAATACAGTTTTACCAGGAGAGGTACACACGGGAAGGAGTAGAGGGTAAGACTGGTGTGGATGTGAGGGCAGAATGACACACATGGATTTTTATAGCAACTCTCCTTCTCCCACCACAACACTTCTAACACTTTTGCAATTGCCTGGTTTTGTGCCTATTTTCCCTACAAAACTGAAGCCCAACCAGACAGGCACTTTATTTGTTTAACTCACCTTTTTCTAGCATATTGCCTGGGACATAGAAAGTGATTAATAAATATTTGTTGTTTGAGTGAATATGTTGTTGTATTAATATGAAAGAGTAAGTTCTAAAGCATGAAGAAAGAAGGCAATATAGGATAGAGTACAGGAGAACTAAAACATCTTATTCGAAGTGTGTAAGTGGAAATAGTTCTATACCTACGAGCAGTTAAAACTAGTTTTATTTGTATTCTGTCAGGATATTCTTTTAGCAGATGTTTTTGCCTATTGACAAATGACAATGACAATTTCAAATTATGAAATAATTTATGAAGCAGTAAAAACTCAATTATATTCAGCAGCAAATAACCTAAATTCTTTGAAAATTAATAATCCATGTGTCCTAAATATGTTGTTGTTAGATGCTGTCGAGTCAGGTCCAACTCATAGGAACCTTTTTAGGGTTTTCAATAGCTGATTGTTTAGGGAGTAGATTGCCATGTCCTTCTCCCATTTTTACGGTGCTAGGTATCAAACTCAGGGTCTCAGAGAGAGCAGAACAGCACTGTACCAACTGAACTAAACCCTAGACTCACTATAAATACATTAACTCTGTTGGTTAGAGTATTTAATTAGGATAACAACCAGTTCTCTACTACACTAGATACTGGAGGCAGTTTGGTAGATTTGAGAGAGGGACTATCTATAATTTTAGGTAATTAGAGTAAATATTTTATAGTTGAAAATAATACCTTCTTCCTGTTAAATTTTAGCCTAAGAAAAAAGAAGAGTATTCCATCTCATTATTAAGTGTAAACACATTATTATTTAAATATTGGCAGTATAAACTCTACAGAATCATGATCTGAACCTGGTCATCTTTTCTATTTTTTTTAAGTAAATCTTTCTTTTAATATATCAGAGATACTTTAGTTATTTTAAACTGTGGCAATTTAAAGGAGAATTATATGAATCTAGAGGACATATTTTTTAAACCAAAATTATAGAACATTATCACCAATGAACAGGATTTCCTTTTTGGCAAATATGGCAAATATAATCATTCTTGTTATAGGTCTGTTTGTGTCATTTACTTGAGAGAATTTCTTGTGCTGTGTGTAGGGATCAATAGTGTAAAACTAAAATATGAAAAAAAAATCTTTTAAACAAATTTTAGCAGCTTTAATTGAAATAAAATTAAAGCCAAACAAATAGTTTTTTAGTGATTTTAGAAAGGCTCTTATGTTAGTGCTGTATGTTTATGTATATGTGCATGTTTGTGATTCCTTTTGTAAATTATGGCTTAAAGAAATTTGTTTTCCATTAAACTATCTAGAGGTACTCTGTTTGTAACAACTAATTGTTTCACCTTTAAAGCATAATAATCCTGGGGACTTCTATTATGCAACACAAAAATCATTACTTCTTGTTATGAAATCATTCAAGAATTCCATGCAATGTTTTTGACTTTTTTTTTTCAGTACTAGGGGTTTAAACCCAGGGCCTTGTGTATGCCAAGCAAATGCTGTACAACTGAGCTGCACCTAGAGTCCCATTTGTATTCATTATTTTGAGACAGGATCTTGTTAACCTTGCCTCTGGCCTTGAACTTAGAATCCTCCTGGCTCAGCCTCCCACGTTGCAGAGATTACAGGTCTGCTATATTTCTATTTTAATATTTTTAATCAAATTTATTTTGCAAGAGTGGGATGTCATTTTTTCTTATTTTTGAATTATTAGTACATAATACAAATTCCCTATTTCTTGCATGAATATCATTTATGCTATCTGTTATCAGATATTTAGTTTCAGTATTGCCATTCAATTGAAGTGAGTTGTACCAAAATGGACATTTTTCACCTTCATATTTGAGTTTGGCCCTTGGCAGTCGTCTATCTATCTATATCTATATCTATATTTATATCTATCTATATTTATATCTATGTCTACGTTGTTGTTGTTAGGTACTGTCTAGTTGTCTCTGACTCATAGCAACTCTTACAGGATTTTCAATGCTGATTGTTTCAAGATTGCCTGGGGAGTGAATTGCCACATCCTTCTTCCATTTTTGTGGTGCTGGGAATCGAACCTGAGATCTCCTAGACTGCAGGGCAGTGCTCTACCAACTGAGCTAAATCCCAGCCCATATCTATATCTATATCTATATATCTCAATCATAGGCTTCTCTCTGTGTTTCTATCCCTCTGTGTGCTGTGTGTGTGTATAAGTATTAAATAAATTTAATTCTGCCATTTTTAATATGGGCAATTTATAAAATTATAGAATTATATTTGATGTGATGAAATATTAGGCAAATATATGTGTATGTATATATAATCAGACTTTGAGTGGTGAGAGTATTAATTTTATGAGAGGGGCTTAAAATATTGATAGTTTTCATATCTGATAAAGTAGCAATGAATCATGAAAATATGGATTTTTATGTTTATACATGTTTCAACAGGTGGTATTTAGTTTGAAATTTTGAAAACAATCTCAAAATTTATAATTTTGCTATAATTTAACTAAAAATAAAAATTAGTATTTTAAGCATAGTGAATTATATTCTTTTGAAATTTGAAAAAGACTAAAAAACTATTTGAGTCCAAAGGTTCCCATTGTGAAAATACGTTTTTCTTTTCTTCCTTGTTTTTAAAGTTTTAATACAGGGTCTCACTACTTAGCCCAGGCTGTCCTAGAACTCATTGGTAGCCTAGGCTGGCCTTGAACTTGCAAACCTCCTGCCTCAGCCTCCCATGTGCTGGGATTACTTGTGTGCACTGCCACACCTGGATAACTGCATTTTTTTTTAACAAGGCTGAAAAATGATACTTTTACCTTATGGGCTTCAGCTGGAATAGCTTCCACATCTATTTTTGGACTTTACATGAGGAATTCAGAGATTCATTATATATATATATATAATATATATGGTGTGTATATATTATATATATATAATGTGTATATATAAAAAGTATGTGTGTATATATGTGTACATATATGTATATATGTAAATATGTATATATGTATATATGTATATATAAAGTATAAACATTATTATTTAAATATTAGCATGATAAACTGTACAGAATCATGAATCAATAGATCAATATATATATATACACACACACACACTTTTTAAGAACTGGATTTTATCCAAGAGCAAATAACTATTGTCATTATTTTTTAATGATCTAGGCGACATAATATGACAAATTTATTTCGTATTGTATGAAGTTTATGATACCTAGAAATGATAGTTTTTCATGATTTGCATTTGTTGCTTTGACTTCTGACAATGCTTCTTCTTTCTTAAAATTATTATATGAGGCAATTGATTGAGACTAGTCTTTAAGTAAATTAATACATCTGTGATGAATTTTAACAAAGAAAACTTTTTTGCACTAAAACTTGAATAGATGGTTTTTATCCTGGAAAACTAATTTTCTGGAGAGCAACCATTTAAAAATAAGACTATTGAGCCAGGCCCAGTGGCACACACCTGTAATCACAGTGACCCATGAGACAGAGGCAGGAGGGTCACAAGTTTGAGGCCAGAGGCAGCCCGTGTACTTTAGCGAGACCCTGTCTCAAGGTAAAAAAATAAAATAGGTGCTGGGGATGCAGCTTAGTGGTAGAGAGCTTGCAAAGTATGTGTAAGGCTGTAGATTCAGCCCTGCAGTACTGCAAAATAAAAAAAAAAAGGAAGAGTATCAAGAAATAGTTATAGTTGCATAATTTGATGGTTATTTGACATATTCATGAAAATATCCACTGTGTAATCATTCCATGCACAATTTTCCAATAGTTAAACTTGTTAACATATATTTAAAATAAACTTTACTTTGATTCCAGAAAAATCTAACAGTTCATTGGCGAAAAATAAAACAAGTGAATATCTGAGTCAGGAAAGGGATTTCAATTCTTTATATTATTTAACCTTCATTTAATGTAAATTAGATCAATTATATGATAATAATATCTCAATATTACAAAAGGCTCAGAGAGGTTAAGTAACTTTCCCAAGGACGTATCACAACACAAATTTCTATCTCCAGATTCCATGTGTACTTTCATTGAGTTATATGCATACACAAATATAAACATTAATATGCATACAGGTTATGACATCTAATCTATATACAAGTTATAGATTGAAGTTATTATATATGTTGTTGTTATGTTCCATATATATGTTGCATAAATAATATAAACAGTATATTTTGTATATACAACTTACATATATAGCAACTTTTATGAATAATTTGCCTATTTTTTCCAATTTTATGGTAATTTTAATGTACAAATTAATGGATCTCATTATGACATTTCCATACATGCATTTCATTGTACCTTGCTCATGTCCTCTTCCTCTTCATCCTCTCATGACCCCTCTTTCCCAGCCTATATCTTATATAGCTTCCAAGCATATTAATATTTATATAGAGAGACACCTTTATACAAAGGAGGACACTACAGATTTGGAAAATATAGGATATACAATCATGCATAGTTGTTGCAAGGAAGTATTTAATTTAAGATGCCTTATCTCATGACTCTCAACTAGTAAATTTTAGCAGCAATATTTTTATGTATTCATTTTACAATAAAATATAATGGTCATGAAACTCAAAATGCTGCACATCTTTCTCTTCCATTGAGGTGTGAAGACACAATCAAGTTACTCTTTCATTGAATTATATAAGAAGATAATAGGTCTGGTGAGGTGGCACAGGCCTGTAATCCCAGTGACTCAGGTGGCAGAGGCAGGAGGATCGCAAGTTCGAGACCAGAGGCAGTCTGTGTAATTTAGCGAGACCCTGTCTCAAAAAGTGAAAAAATGGGCTGAGGGTGCAGTTCAGTGGTACAGCACTTGCAAAGCATGCAAGCATGAGGCCTGGGTTCAACCCCCAGTACTGCAAACAAACAAACAAATAAACAAACAAAAAAAGATAATAAAGTATCTGCATTTGATAAAAGGGTAATGAAACCATCTCTGCTTTTCACATTGCAGTTGTATATATGTGTCCCATATATGTGTATCTGAGAAACACAGTAGGACAAATTATGTATAACTAACTTCATGATATATATGTGAGTGTGTAAAGATTGATCTTGTAGGTACAGGACACTCCTCTCCTTGATAACAGTAACTCATGTGTCTTTCATTCAAGTCTGCAGATAAATAAACATAAAAAGGCTTTGACACATAGCAGTTTTGGTTTCAGTTACATGGAGAGAGAACACGTGGACAAGGTAGAAATGGTACACAAGTATATAACTGAAACCAAAGTGAAAAGTTGACTTGGGAACATTTGGCAACTTGGATCTAATTTTTTTTAAAAACAAGGGGTTTATTCTGTTGCTATATTAAAGTTTTTAGACTTTTGATGCTTGGAAACTTCTTTGGAAAGTCAAATATAGAGTGAATAAAAGAGCTGTGTTTGTTTAACTGTTGATTGATGGTGGCTGTAAGGAATTTTATATTATTTTCTCTATGCCACTCCATGGAGAGATGGTTCTTTCCGATTGTAGGGATGTTTTAAATCAATGATAATTGAAATGAACTTCTATAATTCTAGAATACATTTTGTTCTTACTGAAATAGATTTGGTTTCTATCAATATGTACTGTTTGAATGACAGGAGGACAGTTAAGGAAAAGAATTTATTGAAGTAGTATGTTAACACAGTCTTGTCTTTTTTCTTTCTTTTTTTTTTCAGTATTTGGGGGTTGAAGTCAGGGTCAGAGCCTTGCACATGCTAGACATGGACTTTTCCACTGAGCCTCACTCCCAACCCCCTTTTTTATTTTTTATTTTGAGACAAGGTCTCTGTTAGTTTTGCAGACTACTTTTGCCCTTGAACTTGTGATCCTCCTGCCTTAGCCTCACTAGAACACAGTCTCTCTTATAAACAATTAAAAATAGATGCTCTATATCTATCTATCTATCTATCTATCTATCTATCTATCTATCTATCTATACACATGTATCTTTAACTAGACAAAATATTCAACTCTCTGTGTTTTTAAACAAGCATCTCCAGTACATAAAGAATTCAACTGTATACAAGATATATACGCAATTCCCTTTACTGGTACAGTCAGTCACTTGGAGAGGAAGTAGCTCATGGTCTATAGAGAAACACAATTTCATTTCAGTTTTTAAGCAAGTCATTGTTTTATTTGGAAAATTTAAAATCGGTGAATGGGCTTGTTCTCTTTGTAGAGGATTACAATAACACACGGAAGCTTGTGAGTGCTTCTGACAGATGTGTTGGCGGTTTGCCACAAAGCTAAGGGTGCGGCCCTGACTGACAACTTGCAATTATATTATGATGAATGGTTCTGATGTGTGTTCAAGAGAAAACCACTTTCTAGAAAGTGAAAGTCATCCATACAGTTCCTATAAAAAATCAGCTCAAATAAAAATTATAACTTTCTATTTTGTTTTAGCATTTTGGTGGGCTAACCGATGGGAGCATTTCTCCTCTCACAAAGGCCTCTGTTTTTGATAAATCAAGAACCAAATCCAAAATTTTTGTGGGGGAAGTGAATCTGATCCTATTTATTTGGCACCAGACTTTATCTGCATTTTTGACAAAACTGACTTCTCCAAGGAAATCTTTAACTCTTATGTAAACACTTAAAACATATACACGTCTGTTGTGTGCCCACCAGCACTATGGGAGTCCAGCACTATGGGAGTCCAGCATTCTGAAAGAAACTGCTCTTTTTTGATTAAATCACTTCTCAGATAAGTTTTGCTCTTTGCATCATCATTGAAGACATTTTATTCAAACAATATAGGTAGACTGAAGTTTTGGATCATTTTGAAATCATCTTCACTTTTTTATGGTTTAATTTGTCTTAAGAAAAATCTGAGCATGGCTTCTGAATGTAGATTTTTTCAAGAGTTAATGTGCCTCATTGGTATATAATTTCATTACTCAGTGATAGAGCTATAATGCATAAAATATGTACTGAATAAATTGGTTTTTTTTCTTCTTGAATTAAGAAAAAGACAATTTCAAAAACTAAATCAAATAAAAATGTAAACTTAGGTTGTAGGTAAATTTTTTGAATAATACTTAAATTTTGTAATTTGTATTTATTGTTTTGAAAGAGTAAATTTTTATGATTCTCTGAAAAGTCTAAGGCAAGGCATTCTTGAAGTTAGGCAAGGAACTTCTATTAAAAATATTTAGTAAGCAACATTGTAATTGATGAAATTTAAATACATGTAATATTTAGCATATGAAAAAATATAGCCACAATAGGTAAACTCTTCAGAAATAGTCATATAAAACTAAAGCATTAAATACAATTTTAAAAAGGTCATGTAAAAACATATGAAGAATTATTGATTTACCCTAAATTTCTTATATTACTCTAAATTTCTTATTTTACCTCATGTAAATTAAAATCAGCTTATACAGAGGTTTGAAATAAGACAAAAATGAATTTCTTAAGAACCTAAATTACTTTCATTCTGAGTTTTACAATGTCTAGCTTTTTCCCTTTGGACTTATTTTTCTCTAATTCTTTTTGTAATATTTGTTGTTGTTGCTTTTAGGTGCCATTGAGTTGGGTCTGAGTCATAGTGACCTTATGTACAACAGAATGAAACGCTACCATACGCTGAGCCATGCACACAATCTTTTTATGTTTGAACCCGTTATTGCAGTCACAGCTTTTCTTCTGATTTTGAGTCATGCCATATCAGCAAATGGCAATCCCAGCGGCTACTGCATTCCCATCTTTAAAGTAGACTTTACTTTGAGGAGGCAAGTCTTGCCCAGTCGTCTTTTAAATGCCTTCTGCCTGAGAAGCTCATTCTCCCGCACTATATTTTACAGTGTGTCTCTACTATTCCTAGGGTTTTCAATGGCTAATTATTTTGAGAATGGGCTGCCGGTCCTTCTCCCTAGTCTGTCTGAGTCTCAGCTGAAACCTGTCTACCTTGAGTGACCCTGCTGGTATCTGAAATACTGGTGGCATAACTTTCGGCATCACAGCACCACACAAGCCCCTACAGCACAACAAACTGACAGATACATGGTGTTTGTAACATTTAAGGTGTATCAACTATAGTATTTCAATAGTGAGACATTTTCATAGTAACTGAAGTAAATTGCTTCATAAAGAAGGGTAATATAGAAACCATAGTAATCTCCTGCAAGAATCAGGAATCTTGCCATTTCACCATTGATAGAATCATTTCCTCTTTTTCTTCTTCATCGTCCTCTTCCTGTTCCTCTCCTCCTCCTACTTCTCCCAATACTGGGAGGTTGAACCTAGGACCTCACAGATGCTAGGCCAGTGCTCTACCACTGAGCTGTACCCATAAACTTCTTATACTTTATTTGAGACAGGGTCTAAGTAAGTTGTGCCGGCTGCCTCTGGCCTTGAGCTCACAATCCACCTGCCTCAGCTTCCTGAGTTGCTGGAAATAAAATCATGTGCCATGGTGCCTGGCTCATTGAATCTAAGGGAAAAATAGACAATCATATAAGCATTATAGTGTTTTATCTTAGTTCACATTAACCTTTTTATGTTTTCTTTTCCCTCTATGGGATTAACTCATTACTTACCATTCAGACCTATGCATATAAAAACAAGAATACGAAGTCTTGGTCCACTAATATTTTCAGCTTTGGACTCTTGTTTGTAGCCCTCCGAATTTCCTTTACTTCTAAATCTAAATCTGTATTCTAGCCTCAGTCATTAATCTGTAAAAATTTACTGCCATTTAGGTTTTGAAAAGGTTACTGATAAAGTGATCTATAATTTTTACCTTCATCTAAGTTTAAGTTGGTGAAAATACCTTATTTTAATTTTCAGGTTTCTTTTACAATCTAGATTATTATCGAAGCTGTGCCCTTTTCTGTCTCTGTTTTCGTCCTCTAAACTTGATAGTAGTGTTGTGGGGCCCCAAATCACTGTGCTTGATTAGGTTTTACCTGGAAGAGGAGCATTCATCAACCATTTTGCAGGTACAAGTTAAGGCCTGTTAAAAAGTTTGGCATCTTAGCTATGAACTCTGAGTAATATCTTCTATTGTATGGTTTTCATCAGATGCAGCGTGTATTTGTGGGAAAAAAGATTGTATTGTTTTATGTTTGTACCATAGGTCGTAATTATTGTAGTGTTTGTAGGATGATAAACTCATTAGGCAATTATGTCTTGTTAAGGTATTTGAAACATTATTTGTTTTTAACTTGAAATCTCTTGGGTAGATGATAATTAGATTCCATTTGGGATATTTTATTTAAATGGAAGGGACCTGGGATATTTCCATTGGTTAAAATATTTCAAAAATCCTTTGCAACATTTATCAAGTAGTAACTATAATACCAGGTACAATTGGCTAAGTGCTTTTTATACATGATCTCATTAGTATTCACATTAACCCTATGATGCAAATGCTATTCTTGCTTGCAAATGATAAAAGTTGGCTTAATAAAGGCTACAAAGTTAATAATTGACAGAATTTGAATTTTCAAACGATTTATATAGTTGCAAACCCAATATAATTACCTATTTGCAGTATAGTAAGCTGTAGGAAAATGGCTGTAGGGTGAGGTTTTCCATCCCTTTTCCCTTAGCAGGGAGTACAGGAAGGTAAGTGAATGTGGGATTTTCTTTCTCCACCCTAATCTAATCAGGGTTTGAATCCTTTGGAACAGTTATATGCTGAGGGATAAATGGAAAATAGGTAACCTATGAAGAGGACTTACCTTTTATTAAGTACTTAAGGGAGACACTGCTTTTATTAAGCAGTGAAGTTTTTTCTTTTTATCTTATCTGCTTGTTTCTAAGAAGAGTGGATCACATAGTGTCTTCATCATTTTGGGCTGCCATCATCAATAATAAAAGAGAAGAAAAACAAAACAAAACAAAATACTCAACACACTGTAGCTCAAAGAAATGGGTGTTTAATTTTTTCATATAACTGGAAGTCTGGAGGTGAGTGGCTGCTGGTATTAGTATAAGAGGTTACCAGGTTAGGACTTGGTGTGTATATCTGCAAATCTGGCCTTCCCATCATCATTGTAAGTTGGCCATGATAGCCCCACTTTCTAAGAGAGAGAGTTGAGACAATGCATGACAGAACGTTATTTCATGTTTTCCTTTTTGGTGGGGGGAGTAGGTATGCAAAAGAATCTTTCCATAAGCCCTATAGCAGACTTCTTGCTATTTCTTTGTCTAGAACTAGGTTTTTTGGCCAATGACCATAGCTGGAAATGGAGACAAATAAAGCAAATATTTTGCTTTTCTAGTTTCTTCATTGGAATACAGTAGGGAAAGAAAGGGATTATGACTTGGCTTCCCAACCAACAGAGTCTCTTACAGGAATACAATTCTATGTTGGCCCTTTTTAATTTAATCTTGCTAACTTTTTGGAAGAGTCTTTAACTTTGCTGAGGGAGGGCATGCACATATTTTTGCAAATATGAATAGTCATATTTTGATATCTTCTCAGGAAGAAATACGAGTGACATTTATAGAAAATAATAGAAATACATTTGGTAAACATCAGTATAGTGGCTAAGAGCACAGGCTCTAGACTCATACTGAGTTAGAATGCTATTTCTATTCATATTAGTTGTTTGACATCTAGGAAGTTTCGTTTAAGTTCTCCAGCTCTTCTCATAGACTTGTAAATACTAATGAAATTCATACATTTAAAGTATTTAATTTAATTTATATCAAGTGTGATCACATCGAGAAATCAAAAATTGTTTGCTATTATTACTGCTGTTGGTAGAAAGAGGACAAAAGTCTCCTAGCAAAAAGACTACAAACTGTCATGAAGTACAATATGAATCCATTTATATTTTTGACCGTTTATAAGATCATGTCTAAGATAGTATTTATTGTCTGCTCTCAGGAAAGCTAAGACACTGCATGAAGTGATTTGAAAACACAAGACAAGTGAAGCTGGGCATGGTGGCACATGCGTGTAATCCCAGTGGCTCAGGAGGCAGAGGCAGGAAGATTGCAAGTTCGAGACCAGAGGCAGTCTGTATAACTTAGTGAGAGCCTGTCTCAAAAACTAAAAAAAATGGGGGCTGGGGGTGCAGCTCAGTGGTCCAGCACTAACCAAGCATTCAAGCACAAGGCCCTGGGTTCAACCCCCAGGACAACCCAAACAAACAAACAAATGAACAAACAAACAAACAAAAAACCCCACAAGTTTTCAAAGAAAGCAAAATACATGCTTGATTTCATTGTATAAGTTACTACTCCTCTAACTATTTCTATTCCTGGAAGCCCTTTTTGAAATGTCTTATTCTTTAAAATTATCCTTTCTTTCTTGCCATTCATCAAATAAACCCTTTGTACAAGTGATCTTAGGTGATAGGAGGGAAATTTTTTATTAAAATACCAGTATTTGATTAAAGTAATTTGTAGTAAGATGTTAATGACCAATCAGCTTAACTCCTCAAAGAAAGAGGTGTTTTGTTCTAAAGATGAGCTTATAAATTTCAAAGAATACTTATTTCACTGTTCACAATTGCAAAGTGATGTAATCAGCCCAGATGTCCATCATCAGATGAATGGATACAAAATGTGATATATATATTTATATATATTCATAATATTCATATATGTGAATATTATTCAGCCATAAGGAAGAATGAAATCATATCATTTGCAGGAAAATGGATGGATCTGAAGATCATCACTTTAAGCTAAATAACCCAGACTCAGAAAAAGAAGGGCTGGGATTTAGCTCAGTGGGTAGAGCGCTGTGCTGCAGTCTCTGAGGCCCCAAGTTCAATTCCCAGCACCGCAAAAATGGGAGAAGGGCCTGGCAATCCACTCCCAAGGCAATATGAAAGCACTCAGCCATTGAAAACCCTATGAGGGTCGCTATGAGTCGGATACCGACTTGACGGCACCTAACAACAACAACAGAAAAAGAAATGCTACATGTTTTCACTCATATTTAGAACCTAGATCTACCTTAAAGGAAAAAATTATATATATATATGTGTGTGTATGTGTGTGTGTGTGTGTGTGTGTGTATTCAAAATTGTATGTATCTGAGATTGGAAAATACAAGGGTACTCACCTGGAAGTGGGACGGGGAGGGAGAAGGGCCAAGCAGGAGGGGGAGCAACATAGGAGGGTAAGGAGGAAGAGAACAAGTACAAAGTACAGGATGTAATTGTAAATTGTATGAAAATCCCATAAGGAAACTCATTACATTGTATGCAAATTTTAAAAATCCTTAATTTGTGTAGTGAGTAGGGAGGATTTGAGAAAATGTATTATAAAAAATCTTGAGCATATACAAAGATAAAGATTCTCATATACCCATTACTTAGATCCTGGAATTTTAAGGGGCTGTGGGTTAGCTCAGTTGGTAGAGCACTGTCTCACACTTTCTAAGGACCAGGGTTCAATCCCAGAACTGCAAAAATGGGAGAAGGATGTGGCAGTCCACTCCCAAAGCAATCCCAAAACAATTAGCCCTTGAAAATGCTATGAAGGTTGCTATAACAAAGAATTTTAAAGATTTTGCTGCTCGGTATTATTAGTCTTTAGCTCCTCATTTTATTTTTTTCTGAAACAATAGGGATATTTAAAAAGTAAGGCATATAGCTCTGCAATGCCCCTTGCCTAGTCCACTCACATACCATTATTCTTCCAGCAAGAATAGTGTTGTAATTTTTCATGAAGAGCTGATAGGTCTGATGATCACTCTACAGGCAGTGACTTAGTAGTGATTTTACCTGTTGCTATAGGCTAGTGACTTAAAAATACTTAATAATAAAGAAGTTTGGTTGTGCCCTTTATATCACATTTCTGAAGACTGGCTTTAGTTTTGAGCAACATTATGAATATAGCCCCTTTAATCTTTTTAAAAAAAGTTACAAATTCAGAAAAGTGCAAAGAAAGGAATAATAATATATTTTCTTACTACCCCAAATTAAACATGGTCTGTTTCGTGGTATATTTGCTTCAGTTTGGTTTTAAAGAAAAATAATTCTATTATTTTCATGAAAAGTATATGCTTTTGAGGAAAAATTCAATGCAGAAAAGTTTGAGTATAGATAAATCAATACCACACCACCTAGAAATTACCAACATTAATATTAGATAGATATAATTTTTATGCATTTAAACAAATAGAAGAGTGAATGTGTGGGAAGATGGGTAAACTGACAAATGAGAAGGATTTATAAATATGGGATCATCCTATAGATGCTAATGTAAATAAAAGTAGATATATTTGGTTTTACTTTAATAGAAAAATAACTTAAGTTGCATTAGAGGAGTTGCTGAATTCCAAATACATGTTTATTCTCAGCATTAGAGATACTATTGTTAAAAGATTCTCTTTAAGGTTTAGAATTAGAGAAGAATATTATGAAAAATTAAGTTTTCTCATTATGTTTAGTTTTTAAGAGCTACGTGTCTATTTTTTAAAGGGACAATTTGCTTCCTGCTCTAAAAGATAAGGGCAAATTAAATCCTTTTAATACTTTCCCCCAAATTTCCACCTTCCACTTCTCTTTTATTTTGTTATTTTCCTTTTGCATTGTTTGGGCTTATAATATTTAGATTGTTTTATATCTATGATTCCTGTAGTCATTTAGTGTATACTCACATGTATGTGAGTGCAGTAATCACTGCTAGTGTTTTACCACATCTTCTCTTTTTCTGAGTTTATTTCATTTTCTTTTTTCAACTAGGGGTTGAACCCAGGGCCTCGCGCCTGCATGCTCTGCAAGTGCAGGACCACTGAGCTGCACCCCCAGCCCATTTTATTTTACTTTTTGAGACAGGGTCTCGCTAAGTTACGCAGATTGCCCCTGGTCTAGGACTTGCGATCCTCCCGCCTCCACCTCCCAAGCCGCTGGGATTACAGGCATGCGCCACCACGCCCGGCTTCATTTTCTTTTATTTGGCTGAATTAAGAGAAATTAATTCTCCCTCTCAAGGGCTTAGGGATATTATATCCCCTATAAAAAGCCTAGTGATATATTATTCCCAGAGTTCTATCATACTTATGTGTATCTGCCTTTCAATTCCATATGTAAATGATGTATTTCTTCAGCATTATATTCTTGGTCATGCTTTCTTCCAGGAGTTTTGCAGATGTTTCTTCCATGTTCTTTCTTTGCTTTTCCTTTTTGGAAATCTGAGAGAATTTTTTTCTCAGGGATGAGAAGATAGTGGAGTAGAAGGGAAAACTCAACTGAGGCAATTTTTTTTTTTTTTAATTTGGGGGATAAGATATCTTTTCTGAGATTTCATGGCTGCATTATATCATAGTTCCTTCCACCTGTGTAATTGTGAACATGTCAAGGTCTACCATTCATTCAGGACACTTTGGGAATCATTCCCCAAATGTATTGTGTAGATCTAAAATCTTCACATCCACTAGACAGAAATAGCCCTATTGTTTGCTTTTAATACTTTATCTATTTCTTCCCAGTGGATTTTTCTACTATACCTTAGGCTGAAGATGAAAAAGATAACAAGAATCATTCATTTTACATCTTTCCAGACTTGGGAATTTTAAAGACAATTCTTAGCATTTTACCGACTCCCCTATATCATCTCTGTTTCTTTCCTTGCTTGCCAATTTTTGAGGTTTATTATATTATTTATTTCAGCTTTCTTGCTTTGTTGCTCTTGGTGAGTTTTTTTTTTCTTTTCTTTCTTTTTTCTTTTTTTTTGTATAAAGTATGTTGTTGTTGTTGTTAGGTGCCGTTGAGTCGTGTACGACTCATAGTGACCTTTATAGGGTTTTCAGTGGCTTTTTTCGGGACTGCCTTGGGAGCGGATTGCTACATCCTTCTCCCATATATAAAGTATGTTGTTGTTGTTGTTAGGTGTCATCAAGTCGGTATCTGACTGATAGCGACCCTCATAGGGTTTTCAATGACTGTTTCGGGATTGCCTTGGGAGTGGATTGCCAGGTCCTTCTCCCATTTTTGTGGTGCTGGGAATTGAACTTGGGACCTCAGAGACTGCAGCACAGTGCTCTACCAACTGAGCTAAATCCCAGCCCATATATATAAAGTATACTTTTATTAAATTAGTAGTTGGGGCAGCAAAATTTATGAGTTAATTTTGGTATACATTTGTAATCAGAAATCTGTCATTTCTAACTTCTGATGGAAAAGTATAATCTGGTCCATATATTTACCATTTCCAGGTAACATTTTGACTTAAACTATAACAAGGCATTTTCTCACTAAGTCATGAGTATCACTTTTTCTGTATCTGTCTCAAGGTCAGCATCTTCATTAGGGGCTTTGTTCCTCAAGATAACATTATACTGGATGAAGTGACCAGCCTTCCAGCAAAGAAATTAAAAATGTCATGCTGTCAGGTGACAGGAAATAACACAAAGTTCTAGAAATTCTTTGGAATGTATATGGGAACTTAGTTTAATCTGATTTTATTCACTAAAAACTATTGTTGATTTATAGCTTGTGGCAATATTCTTTAGAAACATTTAACATCAAAGTTTAAAACTAGATTATTTATTTTGTCACATCTTATAACAATTACTGTAATAATAAAATATTGGTTAGTTTGAAATAATGACCAAATTATATATTTTGCTAAAGATTATGGAATTATTTTAGCCTATAAAGAAAGAATAAGCTTTTTAATTCTGTGGATACCATAGTAATACAGACGGTGCTGGAAAATGTATACACATTTTTAAGAAGAAAAAAAATGTTAAAATTGTAATACTCAATGCACACCATTAACAAAAGATGAATAAGTTACATTTGACTCCTGCAATTATAAGAGGTGCTCAAAGTAGTTACCATAGCAAAGGAAGTGGGACCTGTCACTGCGTAAGGTCTTCCAAATCTTCCCTTGTGCATAGCACACACAGTATCATGTGTCTCAGACTTACCACAAATGTATGCAGTTGTTAAGCATGTTGAAGATTCTGTTGCATACTCATACCTCCATTATCATGGTACTTCCACAATGTTCTCAAATTTCAAGTACCACTTCAGAATGGTCTTGTACTTCTCATAGAACAACCATGCTTCTGCTATTTTCTTTGAGTGTTCTGCCTATTGCATGGTGGTGCTAGTGTTCATTTGATTAATGCCATCTTTTCAGTGAATGTCCTACTACACATTGCTACTATAATTCAATTCAACTTCTAAAAGTAGAACATAGCAACATCTCTTAAAATGTGTATACATTATTAGGCACCTATGACAGTTTATATTCTGTTTTCAGACAGTTTATTTTTGCAATTCAAATTTTGACTAGGTGGCCAAATTCAGTGTTGCTGTTGTTAGGTGCTGTTGAGTTGGTGTCCGAGTCATAGCGACCCTACATACAACAGGCAAGAAACACTATTGTCAGTGCTTTGCTATTTGTAGGGTTTTCAATGGTGGATTGATTTTTGGGAGTGTGTTGCTGGGTCCTTCTCCCAAATTCAGTACTGTATAGAGATTTTGTAGTAGAGAAGCTGAAAGTGTTTAGAAGGGAAGCATGAGAAAATGAATAGACAGGTAGAATAGAAATGAAAGTCCATATTTATATGTCTTTTATATTTTATATGGGTTACTTATAGCTAGTATATAATTAGGTTTGGCTTTTTATCCAGTCTGATGGTTTCTAAATGCAGTGGTCTATGTGAGTTTTGATATGGCTGTATGTAAAGCTATCATTTTGCTATTTGATTTCTATATTCACCATCTATTATTTGTTACTTTTCTCCTTTTTTTCCTGTCTTCTTTTGATTGATTTAAAAAAATTCATTTGTCACCTTTGCTGGTCTATTAGGACTTTTTGTTATGTTAGTGATTACCTTAGAGTTAACAGTATTCATCTTTATCTTTACCATAGTCTGTCTTCAAGATATGGTACTATTCATACTATGGTACAAGAACCTTATAACAGTATACTCCTTTTTCTTCTAAATTTTCTCCTATTTCTGTAATTTATTTTAATTCTACTTGTTTTATAAACATTAATATTCATTTGCTCTAAGTAGTAAATTATCTTTGAGTAATAATTGATTAATACAAAACATATCAAATATACCCCTATAATTATTATTCCAGAATTATTCATTCTGCTGTGTAGATCCAGATCCCCTCTATTTTTTTCTTGTCTGCTTGAAGAAGTTCCTTTAATATTTTTTGGAGTGCAGATCTCTTGGTGATTAATTCTGTCAGCTTTTGTATGTCTAAAAAATGTCATATTTTTTTTTTTGTAGTACTGGGAGTTGAACCCAGGGCTTTGTGCATACTAAGAAAGTGCCCCTCCTCTGAGCCATACCTTAGTCCGTTTTTTATTTTTTATTTTGAGATAGGATCGTGATAAGTTGTGCAGTTACTGCTGGTGTGATTCCCCTGCTCCAGGCTCCTGAGTAGCTGGGATGATGGGCATGTGCCAAAGTGCTCAGCTTCATCTTTGCTTTTGAAAGACATTTTTTGCTGGATATAGAATTCTAGGTAGACAGTTCCATTTTTTTTCTTTTAGTACTTTAAAAATATTGCACAGTTGCCTTTTGGTAGCATTGTTTTCAGTGAGGAATAGGCTGCCACCCTATTTTTCCTTCTTAGTACATAATATGCCATTTTGATGGATGTTTTTCAGATATTTCTTCAAAGATGTTGTTGTTGTTGTTGTTGTTAGGTGCCGTCGAGTCGGTATCCAACTCATAGCGACCCTCATAGGGTTTTCAATGGTTGACTGTTTCAGGATTGCCTTGGGAGTGGATTGCCAGGCCCTTCTCCCATTTTTGCGGTACTGGGAATTGAACTTGGGGCCTGAGAGACTGCAGCGCAGTGCTCTACCCACTGAGCTAAATCCCAGCCCAAAGATGTAGGCAATTTAATTATGATATGCTTTGGTGTGGTTTTCTGTTTTATAAATTATTTGTTTATTTGTTTATTTATTTTGTGGTATTTGGAAGTTGAACCTAGGGCCTCACACAGAGTTTACAAGTGCTCTGCCACTGGGCTATACCCCTTTGTTTTTAATTTTGAGTTAGGATCTCGCTAAGTTATATGCAGGCTGCTTCCTTCATTGAACTCATGATCCTCCTGCCTCAGCATCCCAAGTTGCTGGGATTACACCCATGTACAAACACGTGCTTTGGAATTCTTAAATATGTAGATGTACAGTTTTTATCATATACAGCCATAGCACTGTGGCATCTGATTCTGTCAGATCTTGGAAGCTAAGTAGGGTCAGGTCTGGCTAGTACTTGGATGGGAGATGGCCTAGGAGCACCAGATGCTGTAGGCTTGGGAGAAGGACCCAGAAACTCAGTCTCCAAAATCAATCCACCATTGAAAACCCTATGAATAGTGGAGAAGCAGTGACAGTAGTGTTTCGCCTGTTGTACATAGGGTCGCTATGAGTCAGATAGCAACTCGAGGACACCTAATGACAACAGCAACATCTAGGAATAGTGAAGTTTACCTTATAGGGTATTACTGTAAATATTGTTTGGGATGCTGTTAAGTCACTTGGAAATAAAACCATTCTTTCTGGTCTTAATTTTAAACTTTTGCAAGAGAAGGTGGCATTTGTCTAGTATAGTGTTAATCTTATCCCCCAACCAAAGCAAAACCCTTCTTGCATACTCTGTGTGATACTCATGAATTATGATACTTTCCATTTTGGCTAGTGTATATAGGAATGGGATTTAGCTCAGTGGGTAGAGCGCTGCGCTGCAGTCTCTGAGGCCCCAAGTTCAATTCCCAGCACTGCAAAAATGGGAGAAGGGCCTGGCAATCCACTCTCAAGGCAATCCTGAAGCACTCAGCCATTGAAAACCCTATCAGGGTCGCTATGAGTTGGATACTGTCTCTAAGGCACCTAACAACAACAACAACAACAACAGATAGGAATGGTTCCAAAATATTCATGAGGTACTGGGATTGTTCCCTCTAATCCTTTCTGCAGTGCTTTTCCTGGCTTTTTATAGTATTCTCATGTGTATGTACCAATCTGTACTCAGTAGATTACTGAAGAGGCCCTTCTGCAAGTCTCTAGATTTCTTTCTCTCTGTAGCACCCCCTTCTCCAATACTCTGAGTTCTAGCCACCTCAGTTTCCATGAACTTTTCGTTCTATGTCTTCATTCAGGAAAATAGCTAGACTTTATCCAGGTTTTTCCTATCTATGCCAGGTCATAAACTGAGGCAATTGCAGGTCTCACTTATTTGTTTACTGTCTCTCAAAGAATACTGTCCTTTGTCACCCGATGTCTAATCTTAAAATCTTATTTCACAATTTGTTCATTTTCTAAAGTATTTTTGGTAGGAGGGTAAATTCACCTTCCACCTTTAAGAGAAAATATGTTGATAATGCAAATAATGCAAATTAAAACTACATTGAGATGACCATTCTAGCCTATCAAATTATTGAAAATTAAAAATATGGAACATTCTTTTGGCAAGGCTGTGAAGAAAATGGCACTCTCATTCTGAGAGGAATGCAAATTGGCACAATTCTTTTGGAAATGAATTCCACAGTCTCTCTTGAAATGACATATGCAGTTTCTTTTGATCCATCCCATTCTGGGAATTTACCCTCAAGATACATGTTTAATCATATAAAATATATATTCACAAACCTATTTATTATAGCATTACTTGCTATTGAAAACAACCTAAATATGCATTAATTGGAGAGTGATTGAATAAACTGTGCAACAACCACATAATGGACTACTATGTAGCTAAAAAGGATTGAGGAAACTATAATCTGACATGGAGTTATTTCTAGTGTTATCCAATATATATGTAAAACAGCATCTATGAAATGTTATATTTTGTGAAGAAAGAAGAAAAAATATGCCAAAATATGCATTTATCTGTTTAATCATGCAAGAAGGAAATAGAGGCAAGGGTAAACAGAAATTGTTGAGACTGAATTGGACATAGTGGTGCATGGCTATAATGCCAGGACTTGGGAGGCTGAGGCAGGAAGATCACAAGTTGCATGCCAGGCTTGGCTACATATTGAGACTGTGTCAAACAAACAGATTTAAAAAAAGAAAGAAAGAAAGAAAGAAAGAAAGAAAGAAAGAAAGAAAGAAAAGAGAAAGAAAGATAGTTATTAAGACTGGTTACCTAGTGATGATAGATACAAATGAAGTAGAAAAGACAGAGTTGGTGTAAATTGAGTAGAATGGATGGGATGGAGGTAGGTGATACTTCTCTGACTACATTTTGTATAGCTGTAACTTTGGGAACCATATTACTCTTTCTCACTGTAAATATATAAACAAACATATAAATGAAGAACCAAAATGGATACAAAAAAAAAAAAGGAAGGAATTTAACTGTATTTCAAATGATGTAAACTCACTGAAATTGTGTAAGGTGGTGTGTGAAACCTACCCACATAACTTTGGATTAGTATTTTGACTATTATAATCTAAGTTTAAAAGATCAAAATACTAAATATAAACATATTGTAAACAGGAAGACAGAGATAATATGAACTATAATACAGGTGCAAACATTAACATTTGAGGTATTGGAGTGAAGGATATACAAGAATTTTCTCTACTGCTTTTGCATTTTTGTGTGTGTTTGAAGGTAAAATAAAGAAAAGAAACTTTGACCATTCTTATGTGAAAAATGCCTTTCACTAATGTTGTTGTTGTTGTTAGGTGCCGTCGAGTTGGTATCCAACTCATAGCGACCCTCATAGGGTATTCAATGGCTGACTGTTTCCGGATTGCCTTTGGAGTGGATTGCCAAGCCCTTCTCCCATTTTTGTGGTGCTGGGAATTGAACTTGGGACCTCAGAGACTGCAGCGCAGCTCTCTACCCACTGAGCCAAATCCCAGCCCTCTTTCATTAATATCCCTTGCAAAAAAAAGTCCAAGACTTACTTTTTCCAGTTACGTTAACCTATAATTCTATTCTGATATTCTGCAATTATTAGAAATGCCATGTGCCCAGAAGCTGTTACTTAAAGACTTTAAAAAAACAAGTACACTGCCTGGTACAGTGGTGCATGCCTCTAATGCCATTAATCTGGAGGGCAGAGGCAGAAGGATGGTGAGTTCGAGGCCAGAGGCAGCCTGCATAACTTAATGAGATCCTGTCTCAAGATAAAAAAAATTAAAAATGGGATGGGAGTGCAGCCCAGTGGTAGAGCACTTGCAAAGTACGTGACTGGCACTGGGTTCAACTCCCAAGTACAGCAAAACACCACCACACACACACACACACACACACACACACACACACACACACACTCCTAGGTACACCATTACACCATGGACCCTTTCTTCCTCCATATCCAATGAGTAGTTTACTTGAAGGTATTAAGGATCTCATTCAGTGCCACACAGTATTTCTTCACAGATGTTTAAAATAAGAAGCATAGAATACTTTCTCTTTTTGTAGTACAACTGAAACTATAATAAGCTGAGTATAATTACTCTTGGAAATTTTGTTTTGGTCAGGAAGGCAATAGGAGTGATTAGGACTCAGTATTGTGATACAGAAGTTACATCTAAGAGGACTCTAGGCGTCCTTGGGAAACTATAAATTAGGATGAAATCAAGGCTATTGTTCTTAGTCATTTTAACTCTTGTCTGAGGCTCTTTTAAGTTTAGAGCTCATCACTATCCTTGTAATTATTAATATTTTTATTACTGTTGTTCTTGATGGAAGCCACTTGAAATAACCCATCTAATCATCAAATGCTTAGTTTACCTGCAAGTGCCTAAGCTTTGGGTTTTAATAATATCTCACAAAGACTAATGCAGGTAAGTTTCAAGGAGTAAAATCATCTGTCAGTGGTAACTTGACAAGACTTGTGTGAGGTTTGAAAATAGAGTGGAAGTTGAGAATTAGCAACTGATTAAAGCAGTAGATTTTCTAGGTAGAGAACTATCACAGAGTCTATGGAATCTTCTTTCTCAGCAACTAGTTATTTTGGCATTCAAGAGTCTTATATCAAACTCGGGAAAGACCTAAGAGTTTTTCTCTGTACTTTAATCTTTATGCATCATTGATCTGATCCTAGGATGGTACCACAGTTTTTCTTTTGTACTGGGTCAGAAAGGCAATTTATTACAGTGAAGGCAATGCCTGTATGGTATAAGCACCTGTAGGGAAAATAGGATTTCATATGTAGAAAGCACTATGTTATTTGACTAACATATCTACTCTAAAAATTATACTGTATCTTCATGACATATTAAAAAAAGAACTGAAATTTATGGCAGATGGGATCCTTGGGACAGTTTATAGTTATGGTGTACGGCTTTCTTCTTTAAATATTATACTTTTTTTTGTGGCTGCAGCCAATGATTTACTGAGGTTGCACTCTGAGACATTGTCTCTTACTTTTAAAGAGTACACCTTTAGACCAGCTTTTCTATTTTTCTTTACTCAGTGATGTCACATTTCAGCTTAGGCTTCAGGCATGGTAAGGATGTTTTCTGCCCGTCTTCATGGCAGTTATTGTATCCTTTACTTCAAGTCAGTATCTGCCCCATATTGGGTATATTGTATTACCTTTTCCTGTACACAATCAGACCAATAAATGTGCACAGTCTTTGAATATTTACAACTAACTGATTTTCTGGATTACATTGTTGATGTGCTTAAGTTGCTATTTAGCGGTAAGAAGTTGTATGGAAATGTTATAATGAAAGCCATTAATTTGTATGCTAGTAAAAAAAAAGTACTACTGAAAAGAAAACATAAATAAAGGAATTGTTAAGTATTTACATTTGATGCTTATATAGAGCCCAAATTTACAGGAATGCATTATTATCAGCTTCTGATTTAGTTCGTAGCTGGATTCTATTTCACACAACTATCTGTTGCCAAATTTGAATAGAGGATTAAGAGGTCCATGGAGTTCATCTTTAAGCTGTGCAGGGGGCTGTTGAAAGAGCCATTGTGCTCTATGTAATGAAGAGAACTGGTCAATGCTTGGAATATTTGCAGAATAATACTTAGTTGAGAATTTGTTGTCATTTTTCCTGTTCTCTCTCAACATAAAAAGAAAAGGGAGCATGTTTAGATTTTAATTTTGCTTTCTGTGATAACATTTTTCCTTTCAAAAACATAATTTTTACTTTTAGTCTTCTTTCATTTGAAATGTAAATGTTGAAAACTTAGCCAGGTTTAAGTGGAAGAAAATTGTGTTCAGGTAGAAATTTTCAAAATCCCGATGATTGCTTAATTTACTGTCTTAATTCTGAGAGAAATAATTCTTTTAAGGACTAATGGCCTAACCCACCTTGTTTTGAGTTTATAAGCTATCATTCACCAGTAGATATTTTTCTTCATATAAAGGGAAGGATTCCATTATCAAGAAAAGCTACAGAAAACTCTAGGGACAAGTGTATCCTCCAAAAGGAGACTTTCCTGGTGAAGTGAAGGGTTTCTAATGTATCCTGGATCTGCCACCTGAGATTTCCCCTTCCCTTAGGATTTTCTTACTTGTCTCTACTACTACTGTAAACTGAGCATTAGGGATCAGTGATTCCCTTTAAAGTGTTTTCTTTGGTGCCCTTTCATAGTCAAGACATGCTGATGCATTAAAAAAGAACTGAAATCCATGGCAGAACAACAGGTGAATAATTATAGAAAATAAATATAGTATTAAAGTGAGGTATGAAAATATTGTTTGGATGTTCTAAGGATTTCAGTAAGATTTATTACACTCCCAAAGTTCTCATCATTGGTTCATGGATGGGTTTCCTGATCTCATAGAGCTTACAGTCTGATAGAGAGGCTTGCTGGTGAAGTAATTATAATACAGTATGGTGAAAGCCATGATTTAGGTAGTTTAAAACTCCAGTAGTCTATTGAAGGTATTCCTAAATAAATGATTTTTAAATTGTAAATGAATGAATAGGAGGCTAGTTGGATAAAACAATATAGGGAGACAAAGGGGGAGAGGATAATCTCAAGGTAAACGATACAACTTCATGAGTACATGGGAAAAACAGGGAACATAACCCAAATATGTGTATGAGTTTTACTATTTTTAGTCAAAAGGTTCCATAAACCTTGTAAGTTGATAAAAGTGTAACCAAAAGTGATGTAATAGTTGCATAGTGGAAAAAGCAAATGCTGTATTACTCTACCCCACCAACATTTACCAATAAAGGCTGGAGGTTGGGAGTGGTGAATGTGACAGGCAGGGGGACGAGCACCTGTAGAAGTCACAAGAGAGAGTTTAGCAGGTAGCAGCTGGTACTTTGGTGGAATTAAAATAATTTCAGTGTAGCAAGACTATGGAGTAGAAAGGAAACAGGAGAGAGTGTTGAGACGACTGGCTAGAGACATAAGTGTGTTCTAGAACATGAGGGTGGGGCTTTTAAACAATGTTAAGGAATTTAGTTCATATTCTAAGGGAGTATAAATATTTGGAAGATTTGAAACCAAAGTTTGGAGAAGATTTGTCCCTTTCCAGGATTGCTTCTTTCCACACCTCCAGCTACTTGGCTTCACATTAAGTCACATAGAAGATATCACTTGGATGGGTACAGCGGCACATGCCTATAATCCCAGTGACTCAGGAGGCAGAACCAGGAGAGTTGGGAGTTCAAGGCCAGAAGGACCCTGTGCAATTTAATGAGACCCTGACTCAAAACTAAAAATAAAAGGAGGGGGATGCAGCCCAGTGGTAGAGTACTTGCAAAGTAATGTGAGATATCACCTTACTTGCAGCCACAACAGTTAGACAGTGTGTCTTTTACTGGACCAAGGCAACAGTACATATAGTTTTCAGACACCTTTTTGTTGTTGTTAGGTGCCGTCGAGTCGGTATCCGACTCATAGCGACCCTCATAGGGTATTCAATGGCTGACTGTTTTGGGATTGCCTTGGGAGTGGATTGCCAGGTCCTTTCCCCATTTTTGCGGTACTGGGAATTGAACTCGGGACCTCAGAGACTTCGGTGCAGCGCTCTACCAACTGAGCTAAATCCCAGCTTCAGACACCTTGAGATATTATAATTTTATTTCTGTTTTTGTTCTGAGGAATCTGACTTGTCCATAACCAAATGTCAGACACTTGTCTGTGAAGTAGTGTGTGGACCCTTTCCGGGTTAAACATTTCACCTCAACAAGTAGGGAAGTAACTTCAAAATGCTATTTATTTCTATTTCACAGTATAACATGTATTTTATAATGATTTGCCTGAACACAGGGTAATATTTCTTTATTTAAAAATTTTATGTACTAAAATAAAATAAATTTTTTGTACTAAATTTTTGTACTAAATTTTTATGTACTAAAGTAAAATAAATTTATTACTAAAGTACTATCACATGCATGTGATAAAATATACAATCTTAAGTGTACTTCCCAGTAAATTTTTGCATAAGTATATTTTCATATATATATAATCCATAGCAAGATGTAGAATGAATATTCTAGTATCTAAGAAGACTCTCTCATTTTCTGTCCCAATTATAACCTCTGAAAGATAATTAGAATTCTCATAGATTAATTTTGTCTATATTTGAACTGCGTATAAATGGAATCATAACTTTCTTATATCTTTTTAAGCTCAAAATAATGTCTTTGAGATGAATGCCTGTTGCAGATAGTAGTTTGTTCTATTTTGTTGCTCTGTAGCATTCTATGTCTATCTGTTATTATTGGAAAAAATGTACAGTATTTAATAATTATATTTTCCTGTATTTCCATATTAGTCTACTCTCTTAATTTTGTTCTTATTCAAATTTTTTTGACTGTTCATGGTCCTTTATATTTACATGCAACTTAAAGAATCATCAATCGCTAAAAAATCTTGCTGAGATTTAAATTAATATTTCAATATATCTGTAGATCAATTTGGGGAGAATTTGCATCTTAAAATATTGTGACTTTAAATATATGAGCACAATGTCCCTCCACTTATTGGGACTTTAAAAAAATTTATTTTGAGAGGGGCACCGTGGTGCATGCCTGTGATCCCAGCAACTTGGGAGGCTGAGGTGGTAAGATCATGAGTTCAAGGCTAGAGGCAGCCTGTGCAACTTAGCAAAACTTTGTCTTAAAAAGAAAAATAAATAAATAAATAAGTAAATTCGTTAATTAGTAAAGGCGCCAGAGGTGTGGCTCAGTGGTGGAGAACACCTAAGATGTGCACCCCTAGTACTGAAAAAAAAAAAGACCTAGTAATGTTTTGTAGGGATTTTTCTCTTATGTATATGTGAAAAAATCCTGTGTATTTTATAGATTTCTTGTTTTTTAAATGTATTTTCTATTTTTTGCAAATACACGGAAATATATTTTTATATTATCCACATACTCAATGATCTTACTAAATGTACTTATTATTATTTTTATAATTTTTCCAGTATTAGGAGGTTGGACTCAGGGTATCACACAAGCTTTGCAAAAGTTTTCCCACTAAGCCACACCCCCCAGCCTCTTATTTTTTACTTTTTATTTGAGATAGAGTCTGGCTAAGTTACACAGGCTGCTCTGGCCTTGAACTCACAATCCTCCTGCCTCCACCTACTGAGCTGCTGGAATTACAGGCATGCACCATCACACCTGGCTATATTGTATTTATTAATTCTAATAGTTTATTTTAGGCTTAAATTTGTTTCTATATACATTATCAGGGCTGGGATTTAGCTCAGTTGGTAGAGTGCTGCTCTGCAGTCTCTGAGGTCCCGAGTTCTATTCCCAGCACCGAGAAAATGGGAGAAGGACATGGCAACCCACTCCCAATGCAATCCCGAAACAATCTGCCTTGGAAAACCCTATGAGGGTCGCTATGAGTCGGACACAACTCGATGGCACACAACAACATACATTATCGAATTATGAATAATGAATTTTGTTTTTATTTTCTACCATATTTAATTTCTTAAATTAATAAAAATTTATAGCAGTTGTTTTAGTTTTATGGCAAAATTGAGTGGAAAGCACAGACAGTTCTAATATATTATCTTTACCTTCATACAGACAGCCTCCACCATTATCAACATCCTGACAAGAGTGATATATTTGTTACAGTTAATGAACCTGTATTGACATCATTATCATCCAAAGTTCATAGTTCACATGAGGGTTCACTCTTTATGTATATATTTTATGAGTTTCAAATGTGTGATGGCATACATCTACCATTGTAGTATCATACAGAATAGTTTCACTGTCCTAACAATTTCTGTGTCCTTTGTATTCATCCTCCTGTTCTTAGGAACCATTAATCTTTTCAACAACAACAATCTTTTCTGTCACCATAGATTGTTTTTTCTAGGATATTATGCAGTTTGGAACCATACAATATGTAGCCTTTTCAGATTAGCTTCTTTTACTTAGTAATCTCATTTAAGTTTCCTCCATGTATTTTCATGGCTTGGTAGCTCAGTTATTTATAGTGCTGAATAATATTCCATTGTCTACATATAGCAAAATTTATTTGCCCATTCATACACATCTTGGTTGGGGGTGTCTTTTTAGGTATTTTGCAATTTTAAAATTGGATTGTCTTTTTATTAGTTAAACTTCTTTTTATATTTTGGGTAACACTCCTGTATCAAATGTGTCTTGCAAATATTTTCTCCCAGTTCATGGCTGATTTTATCATTCTCTCTCTTTCTTTGTGGTATTTGGAAGTTAAACCCAAGGCCTCTAACATATATTTTACAAGTGCTGTACTACTGGGATACACTCCCAGCCCATTAAAATTGTTTTTTATTTTGAATCAAGGTCTCACTAAGTTGCACTGGCTGTCTCTGGTCTTGAACTCACTATCCTTTTGCCTCTTCCTACCAACTTGCTGGGATTACAAGCATGTACCACTGTGCCCAGACTGTTTTTCTTATTCTCTTGACAGTCTTTGACAAAGTAGAAAATTTTAATTTTATAAGGTCCAGCTTATCAATTTTAAGGTAATTTTCATTAAGGGTATAATGCCTATGTTTAGATTTCTTACGGGCATGTGGATGTCCAGTTGTTCCAGCACCATTTGTTGAAAAGACTTACCTTTTCTTCAGTGGATTGCTTTTACTTCTTTAGCAAAGATCATTTGACCATATTTATGTGGGTCTATGTTTTAAAATTCTTAATTAGTGCACAGTAAATGGTTTTCATCATGGCATTTTCATACAGTTATATCATGTATTTTGCTCTTACTCACCCCCTTATTATCCTTCCTTGTTGCTCTGTTTCCCCTCTTGCTCTACTGTTCTCCCCTCCAAATAATCTCTATATTACTTTCAAGTCACACACATACACCCCTCCATTTTTAAATTCCAGTTTTTGCATGCGAGAGAGAACATGTGGTATTTGTCTTTTTGAGTCTGTTTTATTTTGCTTAATAGGATGAACTCCAGTTCCATTGATTTTCTTGCAAATGACATAATTTTCATCTTCTTTCTGACTGAATAAAACTCATTATGTACATATACCATATTTTCTTTATGTATTCATCTGTTGATGGGCATCTAGATTGATTCCATACTTGACTATTGTGAATAGTGTTACAATGAACATGGAAGTGCAGATGTCTCTGAGGTATGTTGAGTTGGATTCCTTTGGATATATACCCAGGAGTGGTATAGGTGAATTGTATAGTAGCTCTATATTTAGTTTTCAGAAGAATATCCATACTGATTTCCATAATGACTGTACTAATTTACATTCTCACCAGCAGTATATAAGGGTTCCATCTCCTCCTGACCCCCATATCTGCTCCATATTTGTTATCTGTTTTGTTGATGCTAGCCATTCTGACTAGGGTAAGTTGGAATTTAAATGTAGTTTTGATTTATATTTCCCTGATGGGTAAGGATGTTGAACATTTTTTCATGTATTTATTGGACATTCATACTTCTTTTAAGAATCATGTGTTCAATTCATTTGCCCATTTTTGATTGAATTGTTTGTTTTTTAGTGTTTAGTTTCTTGAGTTCTTTATATATTCTAGAAGCTAATCCCCTGTCAAATGTATGGTTGGCAAAGATTTTCTCCTATTCTGTGGACTTTTTCTTTATTGTTTCCTCTATTGTGCAGAAGCTTTTTAATTTCACGCAACCCCCTGTTAATTCTTGCTACTATTTCATGGGCTTTTAGAGTCTTTTAAAGAAAGTTCTTATCTATGCCTATATATTGAAGTATTTTCCCTGTGATTTCCTCTAGCAGTTTCAAAGTTTTAGGTTTATATGAAAGTCTTTGATCCATTTTGAATTGACTTTTTTACAAGGTGAGAGATAGGGATCTTGTTTCATTTTTTATTGTTTGCATAATAAAGAATAATTTATTTTTTATTGGAAAATTTTAATGTATAACCTAATGGGTTTCATTCTGACATGTATTTCGTTATTTCAATTTTTTACATGTAGATACCAAGTTTTCCCAATTTGGTGAAGAGGCTGTCTTTTCTCCAGTATATGTTTTTGGTACCTTTGTTGAAAATCAGGTGGCTATAGCTGTGTGGGTTAATTTGGGGGCACTTTATTCCATTAGTTTACATGTCTGTTTTTGTGCTAGTACCATGCTGTGTTTACTACTATGGCTCTGTGGTATAACTTAACATTAGGTAGTATGGTACTTCCTGCATAGCTCTTTACTCAGGGTTGCTTTAGGTATTCAGGGTATTTTTTGTTTCCATATGAATTTTAGGATTGTTTTTTATTTCTGCAAAGAATGTCATGGGAATTTTGATGGGGACTACATTGAATTTCTAGAACACTTTTGGTAATATAGGCATTTTCATGCTAATCCATAGCAAGGGAAATACTTCCATCTTCTAGTGTCTTCTTTAATTTCTTCAGTGTTTTAAAGCTTTCATTGTAGAAATCTTTTTCCTCCTTGGTTAGATTTATTCCAATGTGGGAGTTTCTTTCTTTCTTTTTCTTTTTTTAGGCTATTATAAATGGGATTGTTTTCTTAATTTCTTTCTCAGCATGTTCATTATCAGTATACAGAAATGTTACTGATTTTTGAATGTTGATTTTGTATCCTGCAACTTTGCTGTAAGTATTAAATCTAAGGGGTTTTTGCATGCGAGAGAGAACATGTGGTATTTGTCTTTTTGAGTCTGTTTTATTTTGCTTAATAGGATGAACTCCAGTTCCATTGATTTTCTTGCAAATGACATAATTTTCTGGTGGAGTCTTTTGGGTCTTTTAAATATAGGATCATAGCATATGCAAAGAGGGATAGTTTGACTTCTTCCTTCCCTACTTGGATCCTTTTCATTTCTTTCTCTTGCCTTATTGCTCTGGCTAGGACTTCATTCACTATGTTGAATGGAAGTGAAGAATGTGGACATCTTGTCTTATTCCTGATTTCAGAGGAATTACTTTCAGTTTTTCCTTGTTTAGTGTAGTGTTGGCTATAGCTTTGTCATATATAGCCTTTACTATGTTGAAGTATGCTCTTTCTATTCCTAGTTTCTTTAGTGCTTTAATCATGAAGGGATGTTGAATTTTGTCAAAGGCCCTTTTTTATATCTCTTGAGATGATTATGTGGTTTCTGTCTCTGAATCTATTTATGTACTGTATTACATTTGTTGATTTGTGTATGTTGAACCATCCTTGCATCCCTGGAATAAAACCAACGTAGTCATGGTGTATTTTAAATGTGTTGTTGGATTTGGTTTGCAAATATTTTATTGAGAATTTTTGCATCTATATTCATCAGGGAAATTGGTTTATAGTTTGCTTTTTTCTTTTCTTTTCTCTTTTCTTCTCTCTCTCTCTCCTTCCCTCCCTCCCTCCATCTTTCTCTCTTTTTTTCTCTCTCTCTTCCTTCCTTCCTTTCCTTTCATTTCCTTTCCTTCCCTCCTTCCTTTCTTGTTTTTTGCTGTTGTGCCTTTCTCTGGTTTTGGTTTCAGGGTGATACTGGCTTCATAGAGTGAGTTAAGAAACATTCCATCTCTTTCTACTTTATGGAATGGTTTTGAGTTCTTTTTTACAGGCCTAGTAGAATCTCGCTATATATGCACTGGATCAATGATATAGAGAAAAATCTTTAAAGAAGTGAGAGGTTGGGGCAGGGGACATTTTGCCTACAGAGGAGCAAAGATAAGAATTATAACTGACTTCTCAAAAACATGTTTCTTGGTCCATTCAGTGCTTCTATCACAGAGTACCACTTGGTAATTTATTTACAACAGAAGTTAATATTTGCCTCATAGTTCTGAAACCTGGAAAGTACAAGCCAGCAGAGCCACATCTGGTGAGGGTACTTCTTGCTGCATCATAAACAAGGCAGAAGGCAACAGAAGGCCAACACAAAAGTGGTGGGAAAAGAGGCCAAGCTCACTTAAACAAAAAATCAGGAACCTACTCCTGAGATAACTATTCAGCTCTTATGAGTTAAGTTTCACATGAGGCCCAGTTCTCATGACCTAATCACCTGTTAAAGGTCCTACCTCTCAACATTGTTGCAATGAGGATTAAATTTCTAGTACATCAACTTTGAGAACACATTTAAACTATACCACCATGCAATCAAGAAGTGAACCAGTGAAATATTTAAAGTAATGAGAGAGAAGGAAAAACACCCACTTAGCATCCCACTTAGTATCTTGTGAAATTAATTGACTAAGCAGATAATTGTTATTGTTGTTAGGTACTTTAGGTACTGTTGAGTTAGTGTTTGACTCATAGCAACCTACATACAACATTCGAAATAATATTGTCAATGCTTCTCTGCTATTCATAGGGTATTCAATGATGGATTGATTTTGGGGAGTGGTTGCTGGGTCCTTCTCCCAAGCCTACAGTGTATGGGGTTCCCAGGCAGACTCCCACTCAAGTACTAACCAGACTCGACCCTGCTTAGCTTCCAAGATCTGATGGGATTGGACACCACGGTGCTAAGGCTATCGGCAAACATAATAGTTTGTGCAAAATAATAATAGTATCAATATATTTGACTGCATGTACATATATGTATATATAATATACATATACACTTAATTATAAGAAATTTCATTTTTAATATATATGCATATGTATAAGTGAAAGACACAATGTCAGTAATATAAGGGTTGGGAAAAATAATTAGAAATATTTTGATATTATAAGGTTCTTATATTATGTGTGAAGTCAGATAGTTATTTGAAAGTAGACTTGGATTAGCTATAAATGTATATTGCAAATTCTAGACAATCACTTAAGTTTTTTAAAATGTAAAACTGATATGCTAAGAAGAAAAATGTAATCATATAAAATGTTAAAATCTCAGAATGGTTGGACATGGTGCCACATGCCTATAATCCCAGCACTCAGGAAGCAGGCAGAAGCAGGAGAATCATGAGGTCAAGGCAGCCTGTACTACATAGAAAGACACTGTCATGAAAAAATATAGTAAAAGAGTGAAAGACAAAAATAGGAACAAAAAACATAGGCAAAATATAGAAAATAGTATCATATATGGTACATATTAATCCAACTATATGGATAACCATAAACATCAAGGGTCTAAATATAACAATTAAAGGAGAGACTGTAAAAATGGAGGAAAAATAATATTCAATTATACATAACCTAAAAGAAACCATTTTACATATAAACACACATAGATTAAAGGTAATGGGATGGAGAGACATATGTCATGTCAACACTTACCAAAAGCAGTAAGAGTAGCTATGGTAATTTCAGACAGAGCAGACTTTAGAGCAAGGATAGTTATTGGGGCTAGAGGGATATTAAATATTAAAGAAGTCTACAATCTACAAGCCTGCAGCCATAGCCCTGTGGCATCTGATCCCATCAGATCTCCGAAGCTAAGCAGGGTCCGGCCTGGTTAGTACCTGCATGGGAGACCACCTGGGAACACCAGAAGCTGTAGGCTTGGGAGAAGGACCTGGCAACCCCCTCCCAAAAATCAATCTGCCATTGAAAACCCTATGAACAGCAGAGAAGCATTGACAATAGTGTTTCTCCTGTTGTACAGAGGGTTGCTATGAGTTGGATACCGACTCAACGGCACCTAACAACAATAGCAACAACAATCTACAAGGCATGACAATTTCTAATGTGCATACACCTAACAACAGGACATCAAAATAGGTTAGAAAAAAAAATTTGTAGGAGAAGTAAATAAATCCATTATTATAGTTACAGACTATCAGAAAATGGACAGATCTAGCAGATAGAAAATCGGTGAGGACATGGATGAACTCAACAACAACATCAATCAGTTGGATATTGATATCTATAGACCATTTCATTCAAAAGCAGAACATTACACATTTTTCTCAAGTTCACATGGAATATTCACCAAAACAAAACACATTCTGAGCTGTAAAACACAACTAATAAGTTTAAAAGAACAGAAATCATACAATGTCTGCTCTCAGGCCACAGTGGAATTAAACTAGAAATGAAAAACAAAAAGATCAAAATGTCATAATACATGGAGATTAAACAATACACTTCTGAATAACACTAATGTCAATGAAGAAATTGCAAGAGAACACTTAAAATATTTTGTACTAAGTGAAAATGAAAATATAAATTATCAAAATTCATGGGATGCAGCCAAAGCAGTGCTTAAAGGAAATGTATAGCATTTGTCAAAATCAATAATTTTAGCTTCCACTTTAGAAACTAGAAAAAGTAGATCAAGGTAAGTTCAAAGTAATAGAAGAAAAGATATAATAAAATTAGAGCTGAAGTAAATGAAATTAAAAACAATAAGTCAAAAAACTGAAAGCTAGTTCATTGACAAGATCATAAAAATAGCTAAGCTTCTAGCCAGGCTAAGAAAGAAAAGAGAAATCATAAATCACTAATACTAGAAATGAAGAAGAGGGTATTACTATGAAACCCATGGACAATAAAAAGATAATAAAAGGATATTATTACCAATTCCATGTCTACAATTTGATAACCTGGATGAATAGATTAATTCATTGAAAGAAACAATCTCCCAAAACTCACAGAAGAGGAAATAATCAATCCAAAATGTCTGTATTGAAAAAATTAGATCAATAATTGATAACCTTTCAAAACAGAATGTAGCAGATCCAGGTAAATTCTACCAAATATATAAGGAAGAAATGATACCAATTCTTTATAAGCTCTTTCAGGAAATAGACATAGAAGGAATACTTCCTAACTCATTCTATAAAGGCAGTATTATTCTAATACCAAAACCAGACAAAATATTACAAGAAAAGAAATGATCAACCAGTACTTCTCACAAACATAGATGTGAATATCCTCAATAAAATATTAGCACACCAAATCCAATAATGTATGAAAAGACGTATACACCACAACCAACTAAGATTTATCTCAGGTATGAAAGAATGGTTTAACATTCAAAAATCAATTAATACAGTCCATCATTATCAACAGACCCAAAAAGGAAAATCACATGCTCATATCAATAGATGCTGAAAATCATTGACAAAATCCAATGTCCATCTATGATTAAAACCTTTCAGCAAGTTAGGAACACAAGGACTTCCTCAGCTTGATAGAGAACCTCTTTTAGCTCAGTTGGTAGAGCGCTGCACTGCAGTCTCTGAGGTCCCGAGTTCTATTCCCAGCATCGCAAAAATGGGAGAAGGACATGGCAATCCACTCCCAAGGCAATCCCGAAACAATCAGCCATTGAAAACCCTATGAGGGTCGCTATGAGTTGGATACAGACTCGATGGCACCTAACAACAACAACAAAAAACTACATCAAATATCAAACCTAATGGTGTAAAAGGCAAAGATTTTATAAGCAAGACAACAAGGAAAAGATATTCCTTCTCATCATTGCTTTTCATACTGGAAGTCCCTCATAGTATAATAAAGCAAAAAAAGGAAACAAAGTATAATCAGATTTGGAATAATGAAATAAATATATCTTATTCACAGATGATATGATTAGAAAATACAAAGATTTGACAAAAAAGAGAAAAAAATCTGAAACTAAGCTACTATAACAAGGTTGCAGGATACAAGATTAATACACAAGGGTTCTATTACTACCAATGAACAAGTGGAATATGAAATTTAAAACATACTGTAATTTACATTAGTATCTAATAAAATATGCACAAAATCTATATGAGAAAAGCTACGTGTAACCAAAGACTAAATAAATAAATTTGAAATGTTCTATATTTGTATATTGAAAGACTCAGTATTGCAAAAATATCAGTTCTTCCAAACTTGATCTATGAAATATAGTCCCAATTAAAATAATAAAAAATTATTTTGAGAATATCAACAAAGTGACCAGAAAGTTTACATGGAAAGGTAAAAGACCCACAATAACCAGCTTAGTACTGAAGAAGAACTAAGTCAGAGAACTGGCACTATTCAATACTTATAAAATTGTAGTTATCAAGACAATATGATATTGGCAAAAGAATGGAAAAATCAATGAAGGTAACAGAATAGAGTCCAAAAATAAACCTTCATATCAAAGAAATCAGGGAAGAAACTTTAACATTTCTAGAATCAAATGAAACTTAAAACACAATCTACTAGAACCCCTGGGACTCAGCAAAGGCAGTTCTAAGAGGAGAGTTTATAGCTATAAGTGCTTACACCAAAAATTCAGAGAGAATCCAAATAAATAACAATGAAAGTTATGACTTTCAAAAAAAAAAAAAAAAAAAAAAAAAAAAAAAAAAAAAAAAAAAAAAAAAAAAAAAAAAAAAAAAAAAAAAAAAAAAAAAAAAAACCAAACCCCAAATTAGCAGATATAAAGAAATAATAAAGGCCAGGGAAGAAATTAATGGAATAATGACTAAAAGAACAGTTCAAACATACAATGAAACAAAGAGTTGATTCTTTAAAAGAAAAAACAAGATTGGCAAACCCTTAGCCAAATGAACCAAAATGAAGACAGAAAAGACCCAATTTAAAATTAGAGGTGTAAAGGGAGATATTTCAAATAATACTTGGAAAACTTAAATCCCTCAAAAATGGGAAATTTACAAGAAATGGAGAAATTCCTTAATACATACGACCTACCAAAATTAAATCAAGAGGATATGAATAACTTAAACAGTTATAGAATGCACAGTGAAATTGAGGCAGTTAACAAAGAATCTCCAAACAAAGCAAAGCAAAGGATCCAGTGGATATATAGCCAGATTCTACTAGGCCTGTAAAAAAGAACTCAAAACCATTCCATAAAGTAGAAAGAGATGGAATGTTTCTTAACTCACTCTATGAAGCCAGTATCACCGTGAAGCCAAAACCAGAGAAAGGCACAACAGCAAAAAACAAGAAAGGAAGGAGGGAAGGAAAGGAAGTGAAAGGAAAGGAAGGAAGAGAGAGAGAAAGAAAGAGAGAAAGATGGAGGGAAGGAGGGAAGGAGAGACAGAGAGAGAGAGAGAGAGACAGAGAGAGAGACAGAGAGAGAGACAGAGAGCGAGACAGAGAGAGAGAGACAGAGAGAGACAGAGAGGAAAAGAGAAAAGAAAAAAGCAAACTATAGACCAATTTCCCTGATGAATATAGATGCAAAAATTCTAATAAAATATTTGCAAACCAAATCCAACAACACATTTAATATACACCATGACTACGTTGGTTTTATTCCAGGGATGCAAGGATGGTTCAACATACACAAATCAACAAATGTAATACAGTACATAAATAGATTCAGAGACAGAAACCACATAATCATCTCAAGAGATATAAAAAAGGGCCTTTGACAAAATTCAACATCCCTTCATGATTAAAGCACTAAAGAAACTAGGAATAGAAAGAGCATATGTCAACATAATAAAGGCTATATAAGACAAATTGATGAGAAAGGGAAATTTAAAATTTTCCAAAGTACTTATCAATTAAATCACATGCTTCTAAATAAACAATGTACCAAAGCACAGAAAACAAGAAAAATTAGAAAATATTTTAAACTAAGTAATAATAAAAACACAATAAAAAATGTTGGATCAGTGAAGATAGTACTCAGAGGGAAATTCAAAGCTTTAAAAGGATATATTAAACAATACTAAAAGTGTAAAATTCATCTGTGGATTCAAGGCAAGTCTAATCAAAACCTCAGAAAGTTTTGTGGTTTTTTTTTTTTTTTTTTTGGTAAGTCAATTCTAAAATTTATCTGAAAATACAAAGGACTCAGCATAGCCAGTACAAATTTGAAATGAAACAAATTCATATGATTTCAGACATGTAATGCTACAGTTATCAAAACAGTTTGGCATTGGTGTAAGGATAATCAATTATTCAATAGAATAGAGCAAAAAAAAATCCAGAAATAGATGCCCCCATGGTCATTTGATTAACAGTGGTACCAAGAAAATTTAATGGGGAAAAGATACTCTTTTCAACAAACAATGCTGGAACAACTGACTATCCATATGAAAGAAAATTAATTTTATTCTTTACCTCACAGAATACACGTGAAATAAGCTAAAATGGATAATAACCCTAAATTTAAAACTAGAAAAATAATAAAACTAGAACTATAAAACTTGTAGAAGAAAACAGGAGAAAAATCTTTATGATCTTGGTGTAAACAAATATTTCATATAAAGGACCCAGAAAACAATAGCTAAAAAGGTAAAAAAAAAAAAAACCTGATAGTTGGATAACATCAAAATAAAAGCTACAGCTGTTTAAAAGACACCCTACAAAAATATGTAGGCATGTTACAGGCTAGGTAAAAATATATATCAAAACATACCTGACAAAAAACTTTTATATAAATAATTCCTAAATACATATATGTAATATATTAAATATTATAAATATATAACAGAAATTCATAATATATGTTGCTGCTGTTAGGTGTCATCAAGTCAAGTCCAACTCATAGTGACCCTCATAGTGTTTTCAATGGCTGATTGTTTTTTTGGGATTGCTTTGGGAGTAGATTGGTATATCTGTCTCCCATTTTTGCAGTGCTGGGGATAGAACCTGTGTCCTCAGAGACTGCACAGCAGCACTCTACTGACTGAGCTAAACTCCAGACCTTCAATAATATATAGATATACAATATACAAAACTCTTAAAAGTCACTAAGAAAAAGATAAAATACAAAAATTGTCAAAACTGTTTCTGTCACTACTTGACACATGCAATGAAAATGATCTTCTCTAGTATATCAAGAAATTCATTTTAGCACTTATGTTTATAGCTGTGGTTAAAGCAATATGGAAGAACACAAAATGATATCAACACCATTTCCTGACCATCAAGCAACTTAATATTAAGTTAGGTAGAATGGAGTGAACTTGACCATGTACTCGGTCATATGAGAGTGAAAATTGATTAGTAGTGGTAGATGTACAAGTTGTAAAATTCAGAGTTAAATGAGTTGATATATTAAAAGACTATTTTAAAAGTACAATTCCAGTGAGGTAATACATGCTCAGCAATTGTTAATTATTTCCTTTGAGAGTTTATATTTGAAGTAATGAATCAAAGTGTAATTGAGGAGATGATATTTAATGTAGGTAATACAGAATAGGAGGGTTTTTGTAAGTATCAAGAAGTGGGTCAGGAGGATACCATGAGCAAAGGGTGGAATTTAAAAAAAAATACAAAGTAAGTAGAGGGAAATGAGGCATGTTTAGTGTACTCATTTGAAAAAGCAAAATGAAGAGTTTAATGGAGGAGGAGAATTATTAAGGCCCAACTATGAGGAAACCTCAAAACCAAATTAGAGTGTATATCTGTCTATTAAATCAATCTTTTATGGATTGTCAATACATACATAAAACTGAGAAAAGGGAATATTTTACCAGTAAAAGCTTATTTTATAACATTACAAATAAAGTCAACTAACCAGAATAATGAAACTGTTTTGATGAGTATAAAATTTGAAATTGGGGGCCATATATCTTAGATGTTAAGTTTGTTTGTTTTGTTGTTTTTAAAGAGCCTCAGGTTTGATTTTATTTCTGCAGTGTTTTCTTTTGGTGGCATCATGTTCAGAAAATACCAAGTCATATAGATAAATAATTGTAAATAACAATGCTATAACAGTTTACCTTATAGCCTTTGTATATCTTTCAATAAAGGAAGAGGTTTATTTCAAGATTTACATGTTGTATAGTTTAATTGGTAGTGCAAGTTAATGCTTTGGTGGGTTCCAGATGGTTAAAATTTGAAATATAACACATTTGCATGTACATGATACATTTGTTATGGTTTTTATATTGTTTAGTTTTTTTAAAGCTACAACTTGCAGAAGCTTAAACTAATAGGGGTATATTGGTTTGTATCACCAACAAAACAAAACAAATAAAAAAAAATTTGGGTTTAATTGTTTTGGGATGAAAGTGGCTAACATGTTGTAAAGATTTTTTTCTCTGTCTACTCTTACCTCTGTTCCTCTCTCCTTTTCTTTGTATTTTTGGCTTCACTTATTCTGCTAGCAGAGAGACTGTATGTGGCTGTGGGATTGGCCATGACAATTCCAGGTCCACATGTCTATAGCTTCCAACCTGAGCATGGAAGAGTCTTTCTAGATAGTCCCAGCATGGAATTTTGACTGGTCAAATTCCTCTTTTGGAGGCTGAGAGGAGCAAAGGAAGGTAGGCAACAGAGAACAGTGATTGACAACTCCATCAAGACAATGGACATTCTGAAATATTTCCAAAAAGAAGGAATATAGGACAAACTACATAAAAATTATTAAATTATTGTTTGTACAGTCTAATATGATTTCTTGAAAAAAAAAATATATATAAAGTTGCAGAACCCAAGAAGGAGGAGCAGAAAATAAAGTATAAAGATATCACAAGGAGTGATATTTTAGCAATATTGACAGCTGTCATTTCTAATTGGACATTTTTATTTCATTAAAATTGTGACACATTTGAAGACATCATGGACAATAAATTATAGGCAATAAATTATAAGGAAAAATCAAGGCTTAAGGCTGCATATGTACTTCCTATACATGAAAATAAAATGTTATCTTGGAAGGAGTTACCTTTTTTATTTTTCTTTTTTTAAGCATTGAAGGATTGAATCCAGGGTCTTGTGCTTGCTACACATTGACTTGTACTCCCAGCTCCATTTTTATTTTTTATTTTGAGGCAAGGTCTCTCTAAATTGTACAGGCCTCCTCTGTCCTTGAACTTATGAACCTCTTGCCTTAGCCTCCTAAATTACTGGCATTATAGGTGTGTGTGTACCATGGTGCCCTGCTAGGAATTACCTTTTGAATTCAACAGTATTTTAAAGAGCCTCTTACCTATTCCTTTGTCAATGATGTTCAGGAAAGGAAGGCTTTTAATTTGAACAAGGTAAGCATTATGGAAAATGGAAAAATGAAGATGGAGGAACAGGAAGACCAGCATAACTAAATTGGTTATTGAGCACTATTGACTTTGACTGGAATACCTTGAAATTTTAGCACCTCTCTCCAAAGAATTAGTGTTTCTCTCCATGTTGGAAGCAATTAATAATATATATAAAATTATTCATGCTACCGTGTAGAGACTGTAAGACAGATGTTTATATAATGATTTAAAGTCATTTCAGTAAAGCAAGCAATGAACTGAAGTCAGGGCTCTCTCTCCAACTTTTTGACATTAGCAGGACCAGTGCCTTCTTTATCTCTGCTTCCTCATTTCTGAAATGAGAGTGTTGGTCTTAATAATCATTGAAGTCTGTTATAGGTCCAGCAGCGGGCCATGAGCCTTTGAGTCACCCTCTGTATGTTTCCTTTCTTTTCTGTTCTGGCATTGATAGCAGTTATGCTTTGATGGATATGTGAGAATTTGGTTTTGAATAATCCCTCTGTGAATGTTTTAGATGCTAGGCAGCCTTGGAAAGCAGATGAAACAGATACCTTTTACCTGCTCGTACAGAACAATGTGACTTCCATGAATGTGTGTTAAGTATCAGTTGTCAGGAATGCCTAGGAAAAAGTTTGGTAGATAGAAATAGTACACAGAGAGAATATTGTGCCTAATGTGATGGTGTGTGTTTCTGGCAGATTTCAAATGTGGGGCTTTTTCTTCCTTATGAACATTCCAGAGTCTTGCATCTAATAGTTTTAATGACATGTCCAACACCTCCCACTGCTTTCCCCACGCCACACGTGCACACACCCACAGTCACAGCATATTGTTTAGTAAAGTGGTTGAGGAATTAACATTTTTCTTGGAAGGAATATATCTGATTCATTTTAAATGATCAAAATCATTTTAAGGCAGCACAACAGAATTTTATAAGAAATAAATCTATTTCTTCACACCGATCATGCATGTTTTACTCCAGCATTGAGTCATTAGCATGTTTATAATAGTTCTAATTTAGCACAACATTTTCTGAATTTTATCCTTGAGTCATTTACAAATTGTTCATATTGAATAAACAAAGGAAACAGATTGCATTTTATACTTAGTAATTTATCTGAAAGAAGAGGGGAGGGTTAATTGTTTTAAAGTTTTGGTCTGTTTGGGGAAGTGAGCTTGCTTTTTCATTGCTAGGCATAAATGCCATTTCTCATGTTTTTTGGAGATGGGGGGCTGCTATGTAGGAGTAAAATGAAAAATTAGGACTAGGACAAGATTGGCCACTCCCAAAGGGGAGTGTGGAGCAAAAGGGGAGCTGGCACGAGATTATCCAAAACAGTTGGTGCATTCCTTAATGATCAAGTGCTTGAGAAGTTCAGTTCTTCCTGGCAGAGCATCTGTGTTGATGTTTATATCATTGCCCTGCTGTATGGGAAAGGCATGCTTTCTCTTGCTGCTTGGCTAAAAATAGGATGGAATATAGTGTTGTATGAGATATTTTAAGATAGCAAAAACATTTAAGAGGTTAAAGGTTTTGCTTTTGGATCAAAAAAGATCAGTGATATAATGTATAGTGCTCTTTGCAGACTGAATTTTATCTAGAGTTTGTTAGTGATTTGGACATTTGGTTAGGGAAGTTATTCTAGGTTTATTTGGTGCATTCTGAAAACCCCACTCTGCTGGCTTTTCTGTCAGCTCTCAGCATGAAGAACGGGCCTGAAAACAGCCTCTATTTATACCCTCTTGTTCTTATTTGGAAAATCAGTTGTTTCATTGTGGACTGAGGGAGAGAGAGAGACCAGGAGGGGGAGCGGGAAAGAGAGGGAGAGGGCGAGAGACTCCGGAGAGACAGAGAGACAGAGAGAGAGAGAAAGAGAGCATACTGCACATGCAGTGGAAGCACTCGTCAGGGAGCATGCTTTGTATGTTATAGTGACTTCAAAATAAAACTGGCACATTTTAGGGTCTAATTATTTTTAGTGAGCTTGGAGGGTTTTAATTAAAATTTAAGAGTGCTCTTCAAGCTCTCCAAGCTCCAATTTTATCCTACTGTATTATGGAGCACTTGCCACTGTGGAAAAATGTACAGTAACTGGCATGTGCAATCGCTATATTTCCTAATGCAAACTGTGGAGTGGATGATCAATGACGATATAAATATATATCATCAGATTCAGTTGTAAATCAAAGTCATGGGTACTTCTGAAAAGTTATCATTGTGCTTCAGTACGTAGAAAATTTATTGCCCTTGGAATTTGTGATCCCTATAGTAAAAATAAAGTGCATGGGCTTCACTATTTTCTAAAAAAGAGTAATAAAGCAATAGGATATCTGCATATAGGAGTAGTAATTGTTTTTCTTGCTAAAATATTTGAGAGTTTTTTATGTTGTGTTTCTAATATTTTAGCATTTCGACTTTAGATTTCACACAGAGGTAGAAGAAATAATAAATATTTTCTTACAGGTAAATTGTTTAAAGTTTAATAAAATTTCCCATTATTCTTTTTCTCTTCCCCAGGCTTTAATGTTGATTATGATTTATTTGCTCTCTTTGACCCATATGGAAAAACCTTTATTTTGTGTAGAATAGGAATTAATACTGCTGAAGTTTTGTTTAACTAGGAGTAATTTAAAACAGTTTCTAAAATATCAAATTAGGAAGTAAATATCACACATATTCTCACTTTGCATTTCTCTTATACCATAAAATTAATTATTAGCGTGTGCAAACGTTACTAACCCATGATAAAGCATTCTTGACTTACCTAGCCTGAAACCTAGGTATCTAAGAAGCAGAGACTTTGCTTTGCAATCAGGATATATACATAAAAAATACTTCTGAAATGTGTTTTCATTTCCTTAGAAAACGTTTCTTGAATGAGAAAAAGTTAAATTTGCAAAGAAAGAAACTTGAGAAACTGTACAACTGAAAATTAAATTATAATACATCAAAAGCTTACATTTTTACTAAAATATGGAAGATAACTCAAGTCCAGCTTAGATTTTTGATAATTCTGTTTTAATCTTCATTATTAATGAAAATTAGACAAAAATCAGTTTAAAGTCCTGCATTTCCTTGAATAGATTTGGTTAATGTAAACAAATTCTTTCAAAGAAAGAGGGATAAGTTTGGGCATTTTTTGGAATGCTATGTTAATATGAAAGCACTGTGACATATTAATTTTAATATATATACATTATGATAATATTTTATGCTGTAGCTGTGTGGTTTTTTATCTGAATTTCCAAAAGGAATGTAGTTTAAACTGAGCACAACTCAGTTACTAAACTTTCAATACTCAAACTTTGATAATAAATTTACTGTATATTGTTTCATTGTTGTGAGGATAATGGCACCACTATAACTACAAAAGTTATATTCAAATTAATAAAAAGAACATTTATGTGGGTAACATAATCCAAAATTATCTGAGGGATGTTCAGTTCTTATTTTTGTCTTATTTTTGGAATCATATGTGACTATTATGTTAAAGCCACTCTACTTTGTTTTACTCTTTCCATGTATATAATGCAAAAGTATTCTTATTTTTACCTCTTTGCTTTCTGCAATTGTGTTGCCTCATAATAGAGCAAAGTCTGATCTGATCAATTGCCACTGTAAAGCTAGTGGCCTATTAATGTAGCTGAAGAATGTGGCAGAAAGGAGATGAATTCTTACTTTTAATTTGCACTATTACCTGGATATTTTAATTGGTCCATTATACAATGGAGTGGGAAATTTGAAAATATAACTTTTCCTTTGTAACTTTGTACCTATTACATATTTCCTCATTTCCAATCAGAAACTTCCATCAGGGCACAAGTGTCCTTTGCCTGTGCAGTATTTGATAACAATCTACTTCTTCTGGCCTTTTTTCTTTCACATTGCTTGCTTCGCATTACATTACAGAGTGTCCTTACTACCACTTGTGGTATGCCCTTAAAAGTTTTGACAGTCAGATATTTAGAGGACAAAGCTGGGAGACTTTGTTGCAGTTTGGAGTCTTTTGGAATTCCTTATAATTCAGATTAAATGTTGGTAAGGTTGTAAAATAATTTCTTCTGTTGTCCTGTAGATAAACACAATCAGTAGTTATTAAATATTTTCAAGGCTGTAAATGTAGACATGTAAAGCCTGCTTTATTTTTCTCCTCAGTTCCTTCTGCTGAAGTGGGAAATCATGTAAATAGATTAACTCAGCATTACAGTAAGGATTAATTTTCTAATAGAATGTAAAATGCTTTGAAATTGTTAACCTTTTTATTAGTGAGTAGCTTTTATGTGAAACTGTGTCCACATAGTTTATGTTTGAAGTGTTTTGTTCTTGTTGTCCATGTAAGCTCTATTTTTCTCCCATAAAGTTTCAGCATTCTTTTCTTGGAGCTTTGAAAAATTTCAAATCTATTTATTAAAAAATAGGGATACATATTAGGCTGTTTTACACCTAGTATGTCTCTAGTATGGATTTGCTCTGAATTTGTGCTCCTCATTCATTAATTAGACTTTTGTCTTTGACTGTTATAATATTTAACATATAAATATAAAATTTAACCAGTTTATGCTTTTGTATTTGTATCAGTACACGTCAGTTTAATGCAATGACATAACATGTATGAAAGGGTCTAAAAAGTAACAAACAAAACTAGGTAAGACATGAAATGTAAGACTTTTTATTGGTTTTTCTTTTCCTGAATTTAATGTTATGTTAATCTCTCTAAGAAATTCAAACCTGATTTGAGAAAGAAAATCTCTGACAGGGATGTCTTTGAAGATTTGCTACTTAACTCTTAAACTTAGTTTTCTATATTTTATGATTTTATAAAAATAACAATATAGATATAGAAGAAAATATATACCTTATTTCTGAATTTGAAATAAAAGGTCCCAGGAGACTATTTTAGCAATTAAATACAACCTGAACATGTGCATTTGCATGTAGGGCCCATTGGATGGTCACTCAGATCTAGTTTTGAAGCATAGAAGATGTTAAAGCCTAAGCCTTTTTAAAGCCTAAGAAAATAAAAGGAAAAAATAGAAAGATGGAAAGTAGGCAGGAAGGCAGGAACAGAGAGGACGAGGAAAGAAGTTAGGGAAGAAGCAATGAACTTTCACTTAATAGAATTTCTATTTAGAAAGAACTCCAACTTCTGTGATAGTCAGCTAGTATGGTTGTTCTTCAGCCTTTCCTGACACATTGATCTGGATTCCATCCATTTCTTGATTAATTGATCTTGTCACAAACAAATGTTAATTGTTTTTCACCAATACTTTCTAATCATGCAGTGGCCTTTTCATCTCTTACGCAGGAATCATAGCCTTTTTCTAAAGCTTATCTAGCTTCTAAAACCCTTTAGAGCCATCTTGACCAAACTGTCAATTCTGAAAAATTCAAGGAGGATTTAGAAGCTGGAAGAAAAAAAAATAATGAAAATTCTAAAGAGATAGGTGCTGAAATGGGAGAGGAAAGGCATTTGGAATTGAAATAACCATTTTAAATGTAACTTTGAAAGAAAGTTATCAGAATTTTGGCACTTGGAATGTTAAAGTCTAATGGGAGTATGCTTTACCCTTAGGATTTATTATTTAAATCTACATTCCCTTTTGGAAACATGGCCTATTTGTTAAAATATGAAGCTTAAAAAGATGCAAACAAATGATTACAAGCAGTAGCCCCAGTTGCAAATCCATCTAAATAGAGAGAAAAATAAATCTTAAAGAAAAACATCCATAATTATTAGGACATTCTAAAGTTTGAATTTCTGTAATGTTTGTGAATCTTTATTAATCTTTATAGAAACAAATGTAATTACACTCTGTAATTTAGTGTGTTATTTAGAAATGCAGTATAAATGTGGCAAATAATATTTAAATAGGTCTATTAATTAAAAAATTATTATGATCGAGCAGATAAAATCTTGACTCTTTTCTCTAAACGAATATTTTACAAAAATTGGATTTCTTTTTAAAGGACTAAGTAGCTATAGGTTGTCTGGCCTCTTCTCTCTTGAATATCTGTCATTGTTCCTTGCACAGCAGATACATTTTTCTTGGACTTAAAAAAAGTCACCTGGAAAAAAAGAAATATCATCAGCTGGGTGTGGTAGCATACACCTATAATCCCAGTACTCAGGAGGGTAAGGCAGGAGGATTGAAAGTTTGAGGCCAGAGACAGCCAGTGTAATTTAGTAATATGTTGTCTCAGAATAAAAAATAAAAAATGGGCTGGGGATGCATTCCAGTGGTAGCGAGCACTTGCAAAGTATGTGCAAGGTCATGGGTTCAACCCACAGGTACTGAAACAAAACAAAACAAAACAACCCCCCCAAAACCTAAACAAACCAAAACAAAAAAACAAAAAATCATTTAAACTTAAAGCCATGGGAAAGAACACTTTTTATTGTCCTATCATCCTTGTTGTTGTTATGTGCTCTGGAGTTGATGTCTGACTTATAGCAACCCCATGTACAATAGGCGAAAAAATATTGTTAGTGCTTCTCTGCTATTCATAGGGTTTTCAATGGCTTATTGTTTCATGGGGGTAAATTGCTGGGTTCTTTTCCCAAGCCTACAGCACTTGGTGTTCCCAAGTGGTCTCCCATCCAAGAACTAACTAAACCTGATCCTGCTTAGCTTCCGAGGTCTGATGGGAGAGGATGCCACCGTGGAAAGGCTGCAGGCCTAAGAAGTGATAAATGCTAATTGAATATTAATAGAATTGTTATATTAAGGAAAAATTATTGAGAATTATCTTTTTCTCCCTGAGCAATAGTTTCAATCAACTTCTGGGAAAAATAAACTCAATTATGGTATTTTGTAATAATGGAGTTGCCTATATCAGAGAATTATAATGACAGAAATGGCTTTGTATATTTTTAAATGAGAGAAATTCTCCATAAACTAACCTTCTGAATTTGTAATATGCATATATTTTTAATACTTACTTTTGTATTTTAATAGATTCCTCCTGCATGGAAAAACTACTTTCAAAAGATTGGAAGGAAAAAATGGAAAGACTAAATACCAGTGAACTTCTTGGAGAAATTAAAGGTACAATATATAAATATCAGTTATATCAATGCACAGATGTTATTTTGTATCACAACATATTTGCTGATCTCCTATACCATAATACTAAATTCTTACCATTAACAATTGATTATATATGAGAGGATAAATTTATATCATGTATCTGAAATTTTATTTTTAGTAATGTTTAGAGAATGTAATTTCTGTCTTCCCTTATAACCAATCCATAAACATATAATTTATAGTATATATTGCCTCATGAATTTACTTGATGTCTCAAAATACAAATAGGCTAGGGGTATGGCTCAGTGGTGGAGCACTTGCAAGAACTATACATAATGCCCTAGGTTCAACTCCTCAGTAACACACACACACACACACACACACGCAGATTATCTGTATGATCTTTTAAAAAGTTTTATCGATTGTACTGTACATATAATCCATGGGTTGTTTCTAAGGCCTGTTTACTTTGGTTCACATCCTGGTCTGTCATTTTCTAGATGGGCATCTTTGAGCAAACCACTGAATTTTTCTACATTCCTTATCTCTACAGTAGTGATAATAAGAGTACCTACTTCATAGGCTCCTTAAGAGAGTTAATACATGTAAAGCTCTTATAGTACTTGGAACTTAACAAAGTACTCGTGAGCGTAGGCTGTACTGGCTGTTATTATTAATATGCCCATAAGAACATTGTTGTTGTTAGGTGCCATTGAGTCCTGTCCAACTCATAGCAACCCTCATAGGGTTTTCAATGGCTGATTGTTTTGGGATTGCCTCTGGAGTGGATTACCACGTCCTTGTCCCATTTTTGTGGTGCTGGGAATTGAACCCAGCACCTCAGAGACTGCAGAGCGGTGCTCTACCAATTGAGCTAAATCCCAGCCCCATAAGACCATAGGTTGATTAATATTAGATTTCATTGGATTTAGCATTTCATCATCTCTGACTCAGAGAACATCTTAATTTTTGAATCCATGTGATTTATTTACTTATTTATTTTGTGGCACTGGGAATTGAACTGGGTAAACACTAGGCAAGTGCTAGGCAATGTACCAGGTAAGCATTCTACCACCGAGCTATATCCTCTACTCATATGTTATTATTTTTAAATATGTAAAGAGGTGGACAACTCCAATCCATTTCACTATTACCCTATGAGTCAAAAAATTATTTTTCTTGACTAACTGAACTCTTTCATTGATTCATTTATGGAGATGAATTACTACATACCTAGTTTTTTGAATCACGAATGAAATCTGTGGACAACCATTAATTCTATCAGTTATCTCTTACAGTCAGTACTCTGAGTTAATGATTTGGGAACTTAATTACATTAGTTTTCTGAATTTGTCAAGCAACTTTAGGTGAATCTTCCTGTTGTTTGTGGATAATACCTCAGTTAAAATGATAATTTGGCAATAAGCATTCCATGAAAATGTTATTTTGGATTTACTACAAAAATTGCATAGTGTTTCAGGCATTTGAGTGTCCAACTGAAAGAGCAAAGGAAGTCATCCTTTTCCCAATAAATAATTAATAACTCATTCCATTAACTATTACAGTTTCAAAATCAAGTGGAAAGTGAATTTTTTTTCAAGTTCATTTTTTCTGTTTTGTACTCATGAAGGCCATTTGCTATTTTGGAAAAAAAGAAACTCATAACTGACGGGTAGAAAGAAAGTCATTAGTGACATATTCTTTATCCAGCTGCAATAACATGGTGTGTGCTACTTTGCACGTCATTCTATGTTTTCTTCCTTTTCCAAAGTCATTGGTTTTATAACAGTGAGAACAGAAATGGTTTATGCAAAGGCAAGCTTTTGCCAGCAGGAATGATGGGGGTCTTGCTCTTTTTTAGTAATGTGGAAGCTAACATTTTATTATCTTATGACTCAACATTGAATTTTTATACTTGAGGGACTATTTTTCCCCATATATCTCATCTTTCTTTTTACGTAAGTCTAATTATGAATTTAAAGTCCAAATCTGCCATATTTTCTTTGGATTATTGTTTGTTGCCTATATTTTGAAACATTTAACTCTTTTAATTCCTCTTGAATATATTTTGGTACATAAATATCAACTGGAGGTATAACTTAACTTTTTCTCAAGCAGTTAACCAAATATCTTTGTGCTGATTATTAAATCTCTTATCTTCTCATTTATTATATTCTGATTACATATTTGGAATAATTTCTCAGACTTTGGTTCTATTACATTGATCTTTCTCTCTAAACTTTTATTGTTGTTGTTAGATGCAGTCGAGTTAGGCCTGACTTATAGTGACTCTATGTACAACAGAACAAAAAATTCCTTGACACTTGTGCCATCTCCAACACAATTGTCAGTGCTTCTCTACTACTCATAGGGTTTTAGACAGCTGATTGTTTAGGGGTTATTTCAGGAGTAGGCTGCCAGGTCCTTCACCTGTTTTTTGCGGTGCTGAGAATGTGACCTAGGGCTTCAAAGCACACAGTCTACCAACTGAGCTAAACCCTAGCCCATAAATTTATCTTATATTTTAATTAATTAATTAGTTAATTAATTAATGGAACTGGGTGGTTGAACCAGGGCCTCAAAGCACACAGAGCAGCAGTCTACCAACTGAGCTAAACCCCAGCCCCTAAATTTATCTTATATTTTAATTAATTAGTTAGTGAATTAATTAATGGAATTGGGTGGTTGAACCCAGGGCCTCACATATGCTTGGCAAGTGCTCTAATACTGAGCTGAAATGCCAACTCATTTTTAACTTTTTATTTTGAGTTGTTTGTCTCAGGGAATTGTTATTGTTGTTAGATGCCTTCAAGTCACCTCTGACTCATCGCGGCCCTCAGAGTTTTCAATGGCTATATTGAGATTGGGCTGGGATTTAGCTCAGTGGGTAGAGCGCTGCGCTGCAGTCTCTGAGGTCCCGAGTTCAATTCCCAGCACCGCAAAAATGGGAGAAGGACCTGGCAATCCATTCCCAAGGCAATCCCGAAACAGGCAGCCATTGAAAACTCTATGAGGGTCGCTATGAGTCGGATACGGACTCGACGGCACCTAACAACAACAACAATTTTGAGATTGGTGTGGGGGTGGATTGCTATATCCTTCTCCCATTTTTGTAGTGCTGAGGATTGAACCCGGGTCCTCAAGCATTCTACCAAGTGACTCAGTGGCACCTAACAACAACAACAGCCACAGCCACCACCACTACTACAACAACAATTTTGAGATAGGGTCATGCCAAATTACAAAGACTGCCTCTGGCCTTGAACTCCACCACCTGAATTACTGGGATTACAGGTGTGTGCCATGGTGCCCAGTCTCTTAGTTTGTCCTATCAACTTGTTAATTGAAGTCCTGCAATGATTTTTAAAAATATTATGTTTATATAAATCTCTAGGGTAAACTGACATCTTTGTAAAATTGAATGTTTCCATTCAAAATCATTTATATGCCCCTCAACTATGTTCTATTTTTAAAAACAGGTTCTGCACATTCTTTGGTGTTTTGTCTATATTTGAGAACATTTCATTATATTTTCTTTTTGTTTCTGTGTTTAGAGATGCTATTGAATTTTGCTCTTTTAGTTCATAATTTTGCTTTTGATTGAATTTATTATTAGGTCTAGTCATATTTCAGCTGATAAGTATGTCTCTTTGCTCTGTATCCCCATATTACATGGCTTAGAATGTTAAGAATAATATTACATAATAGAGTTAGCAGCAGATGTTTTGGCATAGTTTTACATTTGTGGTATTGATTTTAATATTTTAAATTAAGTATTCTGTTGACTATTGATTTAAGCTATTCTTTACCACTTGAAAATTTTGTTCTAGTCTGTTAGGAGCTTCCATGAGATATTTCTTTTGTTTTATAACCTATCTTACTGGCTCTTGTTTTTTGAATTTATTATTGAAATAAACCTCAGTTATGGTATAGTCTCATTCTAATGTACTACATAATTTTATTTGCTCATAATACTGATGTTTTTGAATCTGTAATCATAAATAGGAGTAATTTGTGTTTTCCCTTATTTGTACTATCTATTAATTTGTGGTTCCAGAATTCATAGTTGAGTTGGACAACTTTCCCTCCTTTTCTAGCAATGTAAAATATTAACTAGATAAAATGTCAGATACAGATTTTTTTTTGAATATACTCTTCAGAATTTCATCTAAGAGAGTTTAGAATTTTCTTTAGAAGTGATTCATTTTGTTTTGTTTCCTTTTGTCTTTCACATTTTTCTACTTCTTATTAGGTAGTTTTGCCATAAAATATTTTTCCTACAAAATTATGTATTCCATGGAATTTTCAAATGTTAGCATTGACATAATATGCAATAATTTCCTAATTTAAGTCCTCTATTTATTTGCTATTATATATTTCATTATTAATTTTGCATATTTTATTTTTCATAGAATTTCTTTACCAGTGTTTTTTCTATTTATTACACCTGCTTCCCCTAAGGATCCAGTTTTTTGATTTGTGTGTCAGTTCTGTCACTATGCCACATCATTAATTTTGTTTTTACATTTATTATTTCTCCCTTATTTTTCTTATACCTCTTTTTCTTGATACCTCCTGACTTCCTAGATTGAATATTTCATTTAAAACATTTTTTTTCAGTATGAGTTTGATCCTAGGGCCTCATGTATGCTTTGCAAGTGCTCTACCTCTAAGCTGCACCCCCAGCTCATTTTTTACTTCTTATTTTGACACAGGGTCTCACTAAGTTATGCAGGTTGCTTCTGGCCTCAAGTCTGTGATCCTTCTGCCTTTGCCTCCCAAATTGCTGGGGTTACAGGTGTGCTCCATAGTGCCCAGACATTTAAAACTATTTAACAATGAAGTCACTTTTAGTTATAAATATCTTTTTAGATATAGCTTTATGTACCCAGTGAGCTTTTGCTCTCAGAATTCTCATTGTCATTATTTTCTGAATAGCAACATTCATATTATTTTCTAACTGATCTGTTTACATATCTTCCTTAAGTTTGTATTTTCTTTTAGAGTTGTTTTGTGTAACAAAGTTGTGCAAGGGAGGGAACATAGCCTTTGTCACAGCCAATGTAGTGGGTAGTAGAGAGAATGTAAAATATAGGTTGTAGAATGGGTTGGCACCTAACAACAACAACAACAACAAGAATGGATAAGAACAGTATTGAAAAATGGGTTTAAAACCCAGGGACCTTAATGTTGTTGTTCTTCTTGTTGTTGTTAGGTGCCATCGAGTCGGTATCCGACTCATAGTGACCCTCATAGGGTTTTCAATGGCTAACTGTTTCGGGATTGCCTTGGAAGTGGGTTGCCAGGTTCCTTTCCCATTTTTGCAGTGCAGGGAATTGAACTCAGGACCTCAGAGACTGCAGTGCAGCGCTGTACCAACTGAGCTAAATCCCAGCCCCAGGGACCTTAATAGTCCTATATTATTAAGAAACAATCATTTCTTTTTATATTTCACTTAGAAAGTACTTTCACATAATTTTCTATGTCTAAATGAAATAAGGGCTGGGATTTAGCTCAGGTGGTAGAGCACTGCACTGCAGTCTCTGAGGTCCTGAGTTCAATTCCCTGCACTGCAAAAATGGGAGAAGGACCTGGCAATCCACTCCCAAGGCAATCTCGAAATACTCAGCCACTGAAAACCCTATGAGGGTCGCTATGAGTCAGATACCGACTCGACGGCACCTAACAACAACAACAACAAATGAAATAAAGCATTGTTTCTAAAGCCCCTTGATAGAAATTGAATTACTGCTGAATGTTGAGGAATTGAATGAGAATTACCAATGAGTCTGTGTCTAAGCCTTGTTTAATATTTTATTGTCTATACTTAAGGTATACAGCAATATTTTTTGACATACATAGTGAAATGGTTACTACAGTCAAGCAAATTAATATATGTTACCTCAACAGTTACTTTTTTCTATGTATGCGGTAAGAACACCTAAAATCTTTCAGCAAATTTCTAGTATGCAATACAATGCTATTTCACTATCAACTCTAGTCCTCATGCTGTGCATTAAATCTCTAGACTTATTCATTCTATATAATTGCAACATTGGATCCTTTGTATCTACCATTTTCTCCTTCTCCCTGTCTCTGGTGATCACCATCTTTAACATACTTTTAAGAGCAAATCTCATCCTATACCTCCAGCATGTTTTCATGGGGAGCCTCCTTTCAAGTAGCAGCATTGAGGATAAAATGCTATAATTGCCATATGTTTAATAGAAGCAAACTCAAAGCGGCTTCAAACTAGGTTGGCATTGTTGCTAGTGTTGCAAAATAACTTTATTATTAAGAACTTAAGTGAAACATATCATAAAGTGTTTCACCCTTTGCTTAATTCTTAGGTATTGTGTCCTAGTCAAGGCACTATATTTTTAAGGGCTCTCTTATCATCTTAGAATTTATCAAAATGACTGGAATGGTGAAGAGTCTTAAACATTTCATATGAATAGTAATTAAAGACATAGGGAGGATTGGCCTAACACATGCTATGTGGTTTGAAGTTGTTCAATAGAAGAGGAATTTTGTGTGTGTGTGTGTGGCATTAGCAATCAAACACAGTTTTGCATAAACTGGGCAAGCATTCTACCGCTGAGCTGCATCCCCAATCCTGTTTTCTCTTGTTTTAGGGAGTTAAGATAACAGGGAATTTGTTCTAAATAAACAAAATAACTTCAGAAGAACTTCTGGCTATTAGACATCAATAAGGTGAACTGAGTTAATAGTGCCTTAAATATAGGCATCTTTAGCAAATATTTCTTGAATGAATGAATAAGGAGATGAAAGAATGAATAAATAAAATAAAATAAAATAAAATAAAATAAATGGAAGTTTGCCTCTGGAAAATTTTAAAGAGATATATTGAAGAAGGTATTCCTACTTTGGTGGAATGTTGTCTTCATGATCCCCTAAAGTACAATTTAATACTTGAGTTTATATTTCATTAATTAGAAAACCAATTTCTCAAATGTTATCCATTTCCTGTCAATAAATAATATGGTAATAAATTTTATAACATTCTTTTGTGTTTACAAAGTAAAGTATAAAAACATCTACAATTTATCTGGTTCCTATAATAACCTAATGCAGAAAAATCATATTGATTTACAAATTAATAAAAACTGAGAAAACAAGATAGCTCGTGGAGATGATTCAGAAAGTTGTGTAAGTTGCTTTCTATAGTTTCTGTTTGGTACAATCCAGAGTAGTTCTCAAATTCTTAAAAGCCTTTTTGTCCTCAAGTGAGAGGAAGGGAAGATAGACTCTGGACTTTCTTTCTCCCTCAACACACAAACCACCTCTAAGTTTACCTTTTTCTATGTAAATTAGGCAGCCTGCAGCCATACCACTGTGGCATCTGATCCCCTCAGATCTCTAAGCAGGGTGGGCCTGGTTAATACTAGGGTGGGTGACCTCCTGGGAACACCAGGTACTTACTATAGGCTTGGGAGAAGGACCCAGCAACCCACTCCCAAAAAACAGACAGTCATTGAAAACCCTACAAATATCAGAGAAACACTGTTTTGCCTATTGTAGGTAGGGTCACTATAGGTTGGACATTGACTCAGTGGCACCTAACAACCAAGAGCATATTAATGAGGCAGTGTGGCAAAGCAGAATAGAGATAATCATGGTTCTTTTCCATGTAGTACTTATCTTGGTCTATGCCCAAATGAGAGAAGAGTGGAGCAATACAACAGGAGTATACAAGGTGAGACAAAAGTTTTGGTAGGATTTGTAACTCGTCTGTACCTGTTAATTTGGTTTGGACAGAATTGGGAAGATGCCAAGGTAGATATGATTACAAGACATTTCTAAGTGAAGTGGTGACACACTGAACGATGTCTAGGGCATGAGGATTCATCCTCTGTCACCATGGAGGATTACCCTTCTGTGGTTTCTGTGAGGAATTCTTAGTCAGCATCCCTGTTTTGCACACATGCCCCACTATGCTGTGGCTGGCATCTCCTCCTTGGTGTGAAGGCGCCTCCCTGGGCAGTGTGCCAGGGAGACAGTAATGTTGGTTGTTTAAGTTAGCACAAACTGTTTGTTTCTCAAACACACAGATGATAAGAGAGACAAAAATTATGTGATAGGAACCAAGTAGGGAAAATAGTGTTTTCTTTCCTTGATGGTTTATGGTTGAATATTTTAATATGTACATTCAGAGTCAAGGTAGATGTGCTTATAGATGTACTCTCCTGAGGCTTACAAAAATATCAGTCTGTTTTGGATAGAAAAAAGGGACTAAACAAATAGTTTTAAATTGAATATTCTACAAATTATTCCCAGTCCTTTTCAAAGCCATTACTGGAACACAGTTATTTATTATGGTGTTCAACTAATATGTCTAAAGGGTTGGTTTAAGAGCCTAAATACAATTGTCACATAGTTCACTGTTAGAGACTAGGATCCATTACTCTCTGTTGCTTCATTAAGATTATTACTAGAATTAAAATTAGGCACTGTATTACATCAAGTAGTACAAGCGGATCATGATTGTGCTTGGTGCAAATACTGAATTAAAAATGTGAATTTATTATAACACTGATACTAAGTGTCACAAGGGCCTGGTTTCATTTTTAGTTTTGATTGCCAACATAAATCTTCAGAGAAGAGCAAAGGTACACAAAAGTCATGGTTATTTTCAGTGCATGATAGATCTTTGAAGATCAAATAGTGTAGGTTATTTTTGAAGTAACTTAAGCAGTGTTGTTATCACCAAGGGTCAGAATGGATCTAATAGCATTCCCATAGAATTAGTATTCTGCATCACAAATTACTTTCTTAAATACCAATTCTCTCTCCTGGTTTTTTTGGTAGTAAGGGCCTGAACTATATCTAAGTATTCTGACTGCTTGTTTCATACCTTGCATTTTCTATAGAATACTCTGCTTTTTGTTGTTAGGTGCCATCAAGTTGGATCTGACTCATAGCGACCCTATATATGACAGAAGAAAACATTCCCTGACATTGTGCCATGCCTGGCACTATGTGAGTGCTTCTCTGCTATTCATAGAGTTTTCCATGGCTGATTGTTTTGGGAGTGGGTTGCTGGGTCCTTCTCCCATTTTGGGGGGATCTGGGGGGTTCTGGGGATCAAACCCAGAACCTCAGAATGGGCAGAGCAAGCACTATCAAACAAAGCCCCTCAGTTCTTAGGAAGAGTAATATACAGTGACTGTTGTTTTCTGTTGTAAGCAATCGCAGAAGGATTAGAGTGGTTTTACAAGAGCTATAACAGAGCTGAGTGTGGTGGCTCACGTCTGTAATCCCAGTAACTTGGGAGGTGAAGGCAGAGGACCCTAGGGTTCAAGGCCAGAGGCAAACTGTGTAACTCAGCAAGACACTGTGTCAAGATAAAAAAAAATAGGCTAGGGGTGCTGCCTGGTGGTAGAGCACTTGTAAAGTATATGGGAGGCCCTATGTTCAACCCCCAAGTACTGTGATTAAAAAAAAAAAAAGAGCTATGACTGTATACTTTGCATATTCATTTATCAATTAGTTTTTCTTGAATTTCCACTTATACATTTATAGCAATTTGTTTATCTAGGGGAACTTAACAAGCTGGAAATGCTTAAAGGTGAATTGTCTGACAATTTTCAACTCCAATAAAATCAGCAAACTTCATAACCTTCATAGGATTCAGACAATAACTTACTAATGTTTAGATTTCATGTATTTTGGAACTTGTAAGTTTTCGTTTTTAAAACATGTTGTTATTGCTCTAGACACTAGTTCGTGAGAGATTGAGAGTGTAAATTTTTTCCCCTCACTTTTCTGTTTGTAAGAAATAACAGTGGATTGTTTGTTACTATTTCTGTACATTTATGTATAAATATAGAACTTCAGAGTAGTATCTACAATCAGACTCTCAAAAAATTAGAGCTGAAGGCACTTTGTATATTATGTAATCCAAGTTCATTTTTTTCCCATATAAAGATCCCAGTATTTATAAAGTTCCTGCTCTAAATCACATAGTAAATTACTAAGGTAGAAACTTAATATTCCCTCCCCAATAACATGTTTAATCTATTTCATATAATCTTTTGATAATCTTATAATCAATAGTAATTATTGCAGAACCCATGGACTCTTTTTGCTAACAACAAATGTACCCAGCATATATGCACTCATATGCATTATAACACAGCAACACCCATAGTTTTTAATTATACCACTTTTCCTGAATGTAGATGTTTCAAAGCTGTCCTTTGTATTCTCTGTTACAAACATCTTTTACTTCTTTTGAAGTCTGTGTGATATACATACAAGCAATTAAAGCCTCCCCCTACTTGAGTTTGGAGACACAAGGTCTTCTTAATTACAACTCAAACAAAAGCTACCAGCAAAAACTCCTACTACATAATTAAGGTCTAGAGTATTATGATACATTAGAATCATTGTTAACTGTCGAGATTAAAAGAAATCAATATGTAAGGAAAAGATCAGTTGAATCTAATTAGTAAATCAATGTTTACATAAAAGAAAATACGGAAGTTTAATGACAGGCTCTGGTCATAAATATAACAGTGACTAATATTGTCCTTTGCTGTCATTACATTGACCACATATTTGTATTTTAAATTAATTAAATTAGAATCTGAAGTTTGTAGCAGGATGCATGCCTGTAATCCCAGCAACTTGGAAGGCTGAGGCAAAAGGATTGTGAGTGAGTTTGAAGTCAGGGGCAGCCTGCACAACTTAGTGAAGCCCTGTCTCAAAATAAAAAATAAAAAAGGTGCTGGGGGTGCTGCTTAGTGGTGGAGTGCCCTGGATTCAAGCCTCTAGTACTATACAAATAAATAAATAAATAAATAAGCAAGCCTGAAATTTCCTTTATAATTAACAACATTATAATTAAAAACATAAAACTTAAAAAATCACACCTGGTTTTAAAAATTTTAATTATGAAATGTTCTTATTTGTGAAAATAATCACCAATTATAAAATATTCCTATTGATTCCATTTTTGGAAGGCTAATTTTAGCAAGAGCTATAGCTAGAGTGAGAAAGGAGGCAAAATTGGTTAGAAGTAAAAAGACCCAAAGAATTCCTATACAATTAGGATTACATGAAATATATATTAGTTCATTGGTGACATAACAAAATGAAAAAAGAATATACTTTGATATAATATGAAGACAGACATATTACTTTTTTTCCTGATTGCTGTGATGAAAATAAACATTATAACCAGCATAGAGAAGAAAAGCTATTACTAATTGCAGCCTAGATTTTAAGTAAAATGAAGGTCATTAGCAATTTCCTGGAAGCCATTCAGATTGCTTACCAGGAAATGGTAGCTACCAGGACATCTGTAATCCTCCTGTGTGGAATTAGTGAAAACATACTGGAGCTTTAATGATGTGTGTTAGATTTAGGCTGATGGGGAAACCTTCCTCTATTAAAGTAGGTAGCATTGTTTGAATAGAAACAATTTTTATTTCAGTATTATTATACAAACCCAGAATTAAAAATAAGCATTAACATTTCACGCATCCATACTTTATTACATAACTATACAAATTGGATTATAATTCATACGGGAATGAGAGTTGAAAGGGTAACATCAGAACAATAGGGATCTTGGATTGAAATGTGTCTGAGCAAAATGAAAGAAAATTTTCTTATGATTTGGAGTAATGATTTCACAACATTGTTGGGTTGGAAATTTTGTCTCATTTATAACAACATTTCCCTACCTCCACAAAGGATGAGAAAAGCAGAATATTAAGTGAAAATGCCTCCCACGACAAACTTAAGTCTGATTTACTCTGCCTTATAGTGGGAGAATGGGGTCACTGATTTAAGGACTTTTAGCCTAGCTTTTTCTATATTACCTAAAGGATTGGTTGGCTTAATCAGGATTAGAATCTCTAGAACTACTGAGAATGGTAGATAAAAACTGAGGACCGTATATGTATGCATTTAGTAAATTATATATACACAGAAATTGCTAGTAGTGTTGCAGCAGGAATAGGAACCAGTATCTGATAATGTGCCACTGCCAATAGGGACCTAGAACCATTCATTACCTCTTGTGTCACAAACTATTGGAAGTGATTAGACATGTAAGATTGAGAGGAAGTTCTAATAGTCCAAGAAACTGGTATTATCAAAACATATTAAGTTTACCACACAGTTCTTGTTGCCAACATTTGCTCAGCCAAAAATGATATTCAATTCATTGATAATTAAAACATTTTTCAGATAAGCTTCATTTCCATCTTATTATGACAAATAGGTTAGCTATCATATGCCTCTCTAGCCCTTGCAGTATTATTATTATTATTATTATTATTATTATTATTATTATTATTTTGTGGTACTGGGGGTTGATCCCAGGGCCTCTCGCTTGCATGCTTTGCAAGTGCTGGACCACTGAGCTGCACCCCCAGCCCTTTTTTTTCTTTACTTTCTGAGACAGAGTCTTGCTAAGTTATGCAGACTTCCTCTGGTCTCGAATTTGCGATCCTCCTGGTTCCGCCTCCCAAGCTGCTGGGATTACAGGTGTGCACCACCGCGCCCAGCTCCCTTGCAGTATTATTAAATCATCTTGTTTTAAATACAGATTAAATTGTTTTATCTAAAACTTTAAGAGATTTTTCCATATAATTTTGGTTCTGTCATTTTAGTACAGTGGTAGCTTAAACTTTGAAGTTTTCCTGTTAAAATGGGATATTCACAAGTAACATTTCTGGACACATAGTTGGTATGATTTTTTAAATGTAACCAAAATAGGTGAGATTTTACTACATTTACTACATTTACTATGCATTTATTTTAAAAGTTACCTGGAAGGTTATAATAAATACAAAATTGTAGAGAAACATTTAAAAATATATATAGAATTAATTTGCTATATTTTGCCCTAGCCTCTTTCATTTGAATAAATGTATATGGCTTAAAAATATATATTTGTGATAATATTTATATAGCTGATTCTTAGACGGGACAATATTAACCTCATGCTACTTACAGCCCCAGGAATGCTCTGTGTTTAGGATCCTAGGTGTGGGGCTGTGTCCTGGATATCTCCTTAGTCTAGAGTCAGCTCTTGACCAAATTCTCAGAAGGTACTAGCTATGCCACATAAAGAACTGGCCCATAGTACTAGACCTCCTACCCTCTTAGTATTTAGGTCATTTGTTTGAATTAAAAAAGAAAGAAGGAGTAAATGGTCAGGCAAACCACTTAATAAAATGTGTGTATTTTCATTCAAATGGTGTTTTTATGAATAAGGACCTTAAAATAATCATAAATTGTACATTATTTTCTACATTTTTAAATGTGTTGCTACTGTTGGTAATTACCACTGAGTGCATATTTAATGCACTGAGGAAATTTGATGCAATTATTTCGTTTATTTGTGATTCCCCTTCAGTCCAAATGTCTGCATTAAACTATTGAAAAAGAACACTGCAGGGAATTTAGGTCATTTTAAAGATGCACTCATTTTCTGAACTCTGATAGTAAACTTCTATTGCACTAACTACGGAAAATTAGTATGGACCTGACATTGTAAAGGATAGGGTTCCAAAGTTTAGGTAATTTAAAATAAAATTACCATAAAGATGAGGGGCCAATAGCAAATCCATGTTCTTAAGGAAATCAATGGGAGATGAAAATAACTGAGCTCAAAATTTAGCTAGTTTAACTTCAGATGAAGTATTTTTCCTCAAGCCTCTTTTCAGCACTTAGGCGTTGATTATACCTCGAAATGGATAGAATGGACACAACTTAGTAGCTCTTAGAAAGTCTGTACAAAATGACAGAAACTGCAAAGAAAATGTCTAAGTCTTTCTCTCTTCCATGAGTGCCTAACATCTTTTAAAGCTCAGAGAATTTGGGTACTGAAAAAGATCTCTACCACTGAAAGGGTCTGAAAATAGGAAAAGTGCAAGAGGGGTGCAGTTTTCATACGTTCACTTTTTATTTTCTCCTTTGATCATAAACTAGCAAGAAAAGTACATGTTTCACAGAAATGATTCAGTATCATTAAAATGGTTTGCCCAGGAAATAGAATAAGGCAGAAGAACACAGGTATTAAATACGAAGGAGAAATTCCACATCCATTTTGTTCAGTAAGCATCATCCTGTGTCAGTTCCTTTTCAACTTTTATATATGTTTTAATAATATTCTTAATTATTTCTGCATAGAGGAGATCAGATTTAAACTGAGATCTATTCAGTGCCTTTAAAAATATGTTTCTTCATATGACAATAATGAGATACCTGTGTTCTTAGGCTTAAAGCAAAGAGTTAAATCCTTATTAACATTTGTTTAACTAGGCTTCCATAACAACAGGTGCACAATTATTTTTATGAGTAAAATATTATCAGCCTTCATTAGCCAGGGCAAAATGCAAGTTGTCTGATTAAATAATCAAAGCTGATACTTAAAATACATTTGATTTCCACAGGAATCTTAAAATGCTAAGACCTAGTCTCTTATTCTGATGTTTGGAGAGAGTTGCAATTGTTTGTAGTATGTAACTAGTAGCTTGCATTGTAACTAGCTTGATTTTTTCATGTAATTCAATTTACATTGTGAAGAAAACTACTAAAAATATAATATTAAGTTATAACTTTTGCTCTAACATTTTAATCTATCAGTGAAGTAGTAGTAGTAATAAAGTGGCTCCTTCCCTTTGAAGACTATTTCTGCATTCTACTAAAAGACCTATCTATTTAAAAAATACAGTGTATGCTTACTTAATTTTGTGTGTGTGGGGTAAAATAATAAAAAGTATATATTTTAGTTCATAGAATGTGTAGATCACAGATACACCAAAGTTACTGATAATTTTGGTCAACAGTAAAGACTCCCAAATGGTAAAAAACAAACAAAAAGCCATATCACAGCCCCCACTCCACAACTGAACTGAACAAGAAAGCTTATCTGGGAGGTAACTTCACCATGTTTTAAAAGTGCTACAACAGTGCAGCTGTTAGAAACCAATTACAGGCAGGTAACTGTTTGTTTTCATATCTAAATCTGTTTGTCAATCAGGAGATTGCAATGAATCAGGAAAAGGGATCTCAAATACAAACCACAGAGTAAGGCAGGGCATCTGGAATAGGTCCAAGCCACAAGAATTAGGGCAGAAGTGTAGATGGAATTGAATCCATACATGTGCACATGGCTCCTGTCTTTGACCATTCTTTTCAAATAGACTTAGAAATAGAGATTATTGGAGAGAAATAGCTTTCTATCAGGAACAGTCTCATTTTAAGGTTTGTTAGAAACTGGTGTAGTTAAACAGGAGAGTGACTGTAAAAGAAGTCTTCTACATATTTTTACAAACATAAGACATTCCTAATATTGGCTCATAAGCAACTTTCTTAAATGAAGATTTTAATTTATTTTTTACTTTGGAAGTGTATTGAGATGTACCTTTGAGCATATTACAAACAAGTAAGTTTTTACTACTTTGAAATTCATTTATAGTAATTTCCGGCTTATGTGGCTGTTGATGAAGAGACTTGTTTTATCTGGACTCAGAAGCACATTTTTACTCAAGTTAGTAACACCACCTCTACTGTTCAAATATGCAGCTGTTGTGCTCAGGTTGCAAGATGTCAAGAGACAGTGAAGTATACAAAGAGTGCTTTACATAAGTCTATACGGTTAGAAAGTTTTTCCATCCTGAAATGTGGGAAAACCTACTGAGACACTGAAGTTTAATTTGGTAACATCAAGGGAGCATAAATAGAAGTTTATTAAGAAAGCTAAAGAAAATGAAATGGGCACGACCATGCTGTGGTTTTGCTTAAACACAGCCTTTCACATCCATTGAGTCCTAGATTTCTTTTTAACTGGTTACTGAAAGGAGCTCTTTTATTTGTCCAGCCATAGTTTAGTGCCAATAGGTATTTGCCTCAAAGCATGATGGCTGTTCTCTAACCTTCACTGTTTACTGTGTATTTCTGAGCCATGGCTATCATGGTTTAGGGTTGCCCTTGATACATGTTGAAAAGCATTTTGCTGAAATACTTGTTCCTTGTCTCAGGTCTCTCTCCGTGCACTATTCAGTTTTGATGTTAGGAAGAAGAGGAAGGGATTACCATTACCTGATATGGCATTCTGTACTTGGACTATATTTTAAATATTTACAAAGGCTTATCTGAGATGGCATTAGAATTAGTCATGAACAAATAAGCAAATAAGAAGTGAGTAATGAAACCGGGCATGGTGACTCATGCCTGGTAATCCCAGTGACTTGGGAAGCTGAGGCAGGAAGATCATGAGTGTGAGGCTAGAGGCAGCCTAGGTAATTCAGCAAGGCCCTGTCTGAAAATAAAAGATAAAAAATGAGCTAGGGGTACAGTCCAGTGGTAGAGCACATACAAAGTATGAGTGAAGCCCCGAGCTCAGCCACCCAGTACCAGAAAAAAATAAAAAAATAAAAAATAAATAAATTAAGAGAGAGATAGAGATGGGGGGGGGGGGAAATAAAGTACTGGAGGAAATAATTATGATTTTTTTTCAGTTTAAAAAGGAGAATTTGCTTATGATTTCAGGAAGGGCTCTGAGGAGATGCTCTGTGTTGTATTTCATAAAGAAAACTGGAGGTAAGACAAGAAACAAAAAGCCCTTTTCCCCTCGTGCCAAACTGATTCTTCCCATGGTTGACTTAAAAAAAAAGTTCAATCAACCTAAATTTTTTTTTTAAGTGCTTATTTTTTTCCCACCATGATGTCAGGCTATGTGAGGTTTACATTATTTCATATTTTCTATTGCTTGGACATGAGAAATCCTTGTTCTTAAAGATTTACCAAGAAATGAGAGGAGGAGGATGGTAAAAGCAAGGACTAACATTTATTGGTCAAACACTCTATACCACAGCGATTTTCTGTATTTTATCTCACTTAGTACTCAAAACAGTACCACAAGATGGGTGTCATTATCCTCTGTTTACAAAAGAGAGAACAGTGGGCGAGGTGGGGCAGCCCTATAGTCCCAGCAGCTCAGCTCAGGAGGCAGAAGCAAGAGAATTGCAAGTTCAAGACCAGAGGCGGTCTGTGTAATTTAGGGAGACCCTGTCTCAAAAAGTAAAAAAGTGGGTTGAGGGTGCAGCTCAGTGGTCCAGTACTTGCAGAGCATGCAGGTGCAAGGCGCTGAGTTCAACTCCCAGTACGGCAAAAAAAAAAAAAAAAGAAAAAGAAAAAGAAAAAAAAGAAAGACACCAAAATAACAGTGCCATGCCAGGATTTGAATCAAGGACTAGGTGATACTAAAGTTCATGTTCTTTCTACCAAAACGTGCTGACATCTACTCTTGACATCATTGGGACGCATCTCTTCATGCACTTTTTTAGCATTTTGTACCACACTTTTAGCAAATCCAGTAGAAAACAGAAATCAAACAAAAACTGATTATCATCCTCTATATGATAATATCATACTCTTAACTGTGAGATTTACTTTTTTTGAGAATTATGAGATTCTTTCCACCTTTTTTATATCTGTAATTCTTTTTAAATTGTGGTAAATTTTCATTTTCTATTTAAATTCTTCAGAATTGAGGATCTTAACTATTCTTTAGTGAACCTTGGGCTTTCTAATTTGTTATTAAGTATAATTTTTACATTATTCCTGCTTTCTAGGATAATCTGATCTATAATTCAACAGGGAATCACCTCTGACTATTAGATGGTTGATAGGATACCTGGATGTCTCATGAGAATAATTATCGAACATAAGCTTTAGAAATTCTGGATGCTTGTTAGACTTCTGGGATACTTATGCTTCTAGCATAATAGCATATATATTTCTGTGTTTACTATAAAAACTTATGAACCATGAATAGAATTTTAATAATAAATTGTACTGTGGTTAATTATTAAATTAAAGCCACACAAAATAAAGGAAGATTGTCATCTCTAACAGTGACTTTTTGCTATTATGCCCATAATCCTTATCTCTTACTGGAATCTGTTAGTTACTTGATTCTGGAAGTCTTTCTATTTGTAATATAATTTTCTGATATCCCTGAAGGTATTTTAGAAGTTAGCTTTGCTCTCTTTTGCTCACCATAACAATGAAATAACTGGTACTCATGGAATGACAAGAGCTTTGAATTTGAGGGCATGTCACCAAATTTCATAAACAGGGTTCATTTTTGAAATTCCAGCTTTTGAGGGGAGGTCCAAGAAAAAACAGACCAGGAGTGGACTTAGAACTACGAGTTAGGTACATAGCTTAGGTCTGGCTAAAGTCTTAAATAGGGATGTGAAAACTGAATCTGTGTGTGAAGAACCAGAGTTTAGACAATATAAACTGGGTGCAAAGGAGCATGGGGTAATGGTTATTTAAGCAGCTGAGTCACCCTAAGTGATCAGGCAGAGACATGCAAGAAAACAGGTTAGGAGAATGTACAATACAAAGGCAGGTACCTGAACACTTACAGGTTACATAATAGGAGTAAAACTGAGAGTCAGGACACAAGACAGAAGGACTGGTAAGTACGTAGGTTGTAATTTAGTACTAAAGGGAGAGGAATAGGCCACAAAAAACTAGTATTTGACTGTTGTGCCCCTCGATCCTAGGGTGAGATTGCCCAATCTTGACTATCTGTGTAGTGTTAGTTAGAAACCAATGTTTATAGTGAGGTAAAAGGAAAGATTTTTTTAGATAATTCTAAATCTATCCTGCACAATACTGAAACTATTAGCCATACATGACTATTTAATAAATTCAAAGCAATTAAGAGTAATGAAAATTAAAATTCAGTTCCTCAGTCATACTAGCTACATCTTAAGTGCTTAATCACCACATCTTGGCTAGTGGCTACCATGTTAATCAGCAAAGATATACAATATTTCTATTATCACAGAAAGCTGTGTTGGACAGTATTGTTTTATAGTATAAAAAACATAAAAGGCTAAAGCTTCTGGGAAGTCCTTATACTATAAAATGTAGAATCTATAAGTATCTATAGAAAGACATCTCTATTCTATTGTTGTTGTTAGGTACTGTCTGGTCAGGTCCGACTCATAGTGACTCTATGTACAACAGAACAAAACACTCCCAAACACTGTGTCGTGCCTGATACTATCAGTGCTTCTCTCCTATTCATACGGTTTCAATGTCTGATTGTTTCGATATTGTTCTTAGGAGTGAGCTGTCAGGTCCTTCTCCCTTTTTTGTGGTGCTGGGGATCAAACCCAGGGCCTGCGAGAGTGCGGAACAACATTACCAACTGAGCTACTACCAATTGCAGCATCACTGCAGATCCATCTCTAATATAGTATTATAGTATACTTTAAGGACACCAAAAATAGTATTATATTAAATTTAGTGAGATTTCTGAAAACAGAATTCTGATGGAGGAATTCTATTACATGGAGTTAGTTTTGAAATTGGAGTTCTGTTTTTTTACTGATTTGCATATTGTTGCAATAAGTACAGATTTTTTTTCCACTGAGAAAGATGTATTAAAATCCTGTGGGAATGGATCATAGTGTATATACAAAGCTGCTTAAATTATATTAAAATCTATTTTTCTCACATGTATACTTTGTGCTTGACGAAGCATATAGGCTTTTGTGAGTTATTTGAAATTTTCTCATCGCCACTGATGGCTGGTGGGAAAGTTGATCCTTCTATCTTTCTTTCATCAAACTGTCAACAGGGCAGCTTCTTGTTTTGAGTGCTATTTTTCATTTTATTTAATACACATGTTTTTATGCATGCATTTTTCATTGTGTTTAATACAGATTTTGTGTGTTTATGTGTCAGAGGCTCAGAGGGAAAGGCAGAGAAAGAGATTAGACACACTAAGGAAAATACTAAAGATGAAGTGAGTAAAATATTAGTTTTTTTCCTTCAAAGTAAATAGAACTTAGAGAAAGAGAGAGAACTATTTTCATTTGTAAGTAAATATCTAACATTTTCTCTGGTATTCTAATTCATGCAAGCTAGGCTCTTTGGACATAAAATTGAGAAAATTTTTAGCATTCATCTTCCATGCTATATTGGAGCTATTTATCCTAGGTTTGAGGTCCAGTTATCAAACTAAACAAAGTTAGAAAAGTACAGGACTAAGGTGAGAGGGAGATTTTAACAAAGAGGATCCCAAGATTTCTTGAGAGTCACCACCATTACATTTTCTGCCCTCTAGAAGAAAAACCTCAAAATTCCTTTGTTTAGAGTACCGGTTTTTGGCTTTGCCATTAAAGTTCTTGAATGGAATTGGTCACTGATGTCACGGAACCAAAATAAATGTGATAGACATATTTGTTAGATCCAAACTGCTTCAAAATTAAATAGGTAGTTCATGGAAAAAGATGTCTGAATAAAAGAGAAATGCAAGTTAAAACAATAATAAGATACTATTTCATATCCATCAGTTACAAGCAAAAAATATGAGGAGTTGGACCTTTCACAAACTACTTGTAGGAGTGTAAGTTTATGCAGCTACTCTGAGGATAATTTAGCCATATCTAGCAAAGCTGAGAATGTACATACTCTATGATTTAGCAACCCAACTTTTATGTTAATGTACTTATATCCTGAGAAACTCTTGCACATGTATGAGAATGTTTATCTAGCATTGTTTATAATAGCAGGTTAGACAGAGAAGCCATCAAACAAGAGCTATACATACCAACGTGCATGAATTTTAAAACATAAAAATAAAATTATAAAATTATATGTCTAGTATATATATAATCCATATAAATTGAAAGCACATAAAATAATGCTATAGATATTTTCATATAAACTCATATGTGGTAGTAGTATAAAAACATGTATTGAATTGATACATATTACAGTTAGTTGTATTTTTTAAAAAGAGAGAAGCAGGTTCTGCTTTAGAAGCACAGGAAACAACCAGATAAGTGTCATTTGTTATCATCTGATATTATCACAAGCTCTTCTCAAACTATCCATGGTACTCTTCACCAACAGAAGCTTTCAACATTGTTTAAATCTCTTTGAAGTTTGCCTGTTGGTCTCTCCTTGACTATCTGTTATAGGGAGGTGAGTAAGGATATCTGAGTCTTCATTGCAGTCAATTACAGGAGGTTCTTTTTACAAAAGCAAAAATTCTCTTATTAATGTCCTTAGGGACATTATAATTAGGGACATTATTAATGTCCTTAGGGACACCTTATAAATCCCACCACTATTTTCATTCATTTATATTTTAATTAACTAACTCCACTTATCTGGCAAATAGTTTTACAGAAGCTTTTATACGCTAGATATTAGAAATACAAGGATGACTCCATCTGTAAGGAGCCCACAGTCTATAAGAGCATACACAGGTGACATAATTATTTCTTTCTTTCTTTTTCCTTTTTAAAATTATTCTTGGGGGTTGAACCCAGTGCCCTGCACATACTTTGCAAATGCTCTACCACTGGGCTGCACCCTCAGCCCATTTCTTTAGTTTTTATTTTGAGGCAGGGTCTTGCTGAATTATGCAGGCTGCTTCTGACTTCAAACTTGTAATCTTCCTGCCTCAGCCTCCCAAGTTGGTGGGATTGGAGGCATGTACCACTGTACCTTGCAAAATAATTGTTTTAAATTCATACTTTGAAATATGTTAAAGAGGAATTGATCAAGACATTATTTAACTTTTCTTTCAAAATAAATAAAAAGATTATTTCTCAAAGAAAATCATTTGCATTTATATAGATCATGGCGTATTTTCTCTGATATCTCTAACCCATGACAATTAATGTTTAAATTTGTATTTCTACGTCTAGTCAAGGCTTTTCTTCAGCTTCAAATTTATATACCCAGTTTTCTGCTATCCATTTCTATTTGAAAAAACCTTATTTACTTAAATTTTGATTTACTTTTTGTTGTTATTATTATTTTGAAACAGAGCCTCACTATGTAGCTCATAGTGTTTCAAACTGGCTTCAGACTCACATCAGTCCTACTGCCTCAGCTGGGATTACAGGCTAACTTTAAAATGTATAAAAAGGAACTCCTGATTTTCTTTCCCAGATTTGCCACACCTAAATATTTTCTCATCTCAGTAAATGATAACTAAATCCTAGATATTTAGGTCAAAAACCTTGAAATCAACTGTGATTTCTCACTGTGGTACATATTGTCTATTTGTTCCTCTGTAATCCTTCTCAATTTGGTCTCTGCTTTGAGATTTCAACTATTACGGACTATACTAGTGATGGGCTTCCAGTTGGATTGGATCAATAGGAGGCAGTGAAAAGAACTGTCAGCAATTTTGTTGTTAGATTGCTGTACATTGGTTATATGACCCTTTCCATACAACTACATTCTCCAGGTTCCAGGAACCATTCTCTCTCCTTACCCCTCAGATACTTGTACAATAGCTAGCTCCTGAGTACATCACTATTCCTTGTTGTTCTCCTTAAACTCTGCCCAATATCTTTGTAAATACCATATATTCTTAATCTAATCTGCACCTATTTAACATTTTCAGATAGCTATAGAATCAGATGTGGATTACAATTGCATTAGGGTTGGATTCTCATGCTCTCCTGAGCTCTCTTTATCTCAAATCCAATCTGTACCATGGTCCAAGTCACCAGTCTCTCTTGTAAATAGCCCTGCATTCTCCCTTGACTCCAGACATGACACAGAAACCAGACTGACTCTTTAAAACTATAAGTTAGGGCATGTCATTGATTTGCTCAAAAAATTTCTAAGGAGCCCTGTATTAATCTGAGTAGAGGCCAATGTTCCTGTGATGGCCTTGAAGGTTTTACCAAGATACATATAGTCCCCTTATACTTCTCTGACGTCATGTCCTATTAGTCTCTCCTTTGCTTTTTTGTTGTAGGTGTGTTTGCCTACTGATTCCCCTCAAAGAGACACCACTGTAGGACATTTGCACTTGTTTATTCTTCTTAGAATGTTCCACTCCTAAATAGTCTCATGGATCACTTTTTCAGCTCCTTCGAGATCTTTGTTGAAATATCATTTTCTTAGGGAGATCTACCTTGACCATCCTACTTAAAATTGAAACTGCTTCTTCTTACTCAGCTTTATTTTTCCTATAGCATTTAATATCTCTTAATATCTCTTTAATTGGTCATTTAAAAATTTAATGAATTAATCCACTAACTTACATGAAAACAAAGTGAACGTGGGTACCCTGACTAACTAAGGGTAAATAATAAGTACTTACTGAATGATTGCTTGAATGACTGTTGTAAGTTGGAGAGATGCACAGGAAGCCTGATTGTGAGAGCTGGCTATCTGGAGAATTTTCTTTTATTCCGACTCATTTTCAATTATCTGGTATGCAACAGCTTCTAAATGTAGTTTTAGTTAGTTTATGCAACAAGACTGCAAGATTCATCTGCCTACTTATACCAATAAGTGTAAGTAAAATTTGAAACTCAGATATGAAAAGTTCCCTTTTTAACTAAACATCATAGATATAAGATTCAAGAGGACAAGAGCATAGTTTCTTTTCTTATTTAAAGGGACAGTAATTTTAAGATAAGTCTGTAGTCACAGCACCCTAGAATTCAACCCTGCCTGATCTCAGAAGCTAAGCAGGGTCAGCCCAGTTAGTCCTTGGATGGGAGACCACTTGGGTATACCAGGTGCTATAGGCTAGGAAGAAGGACCTGGCAATCCACTCCCGAAACAGTCATTGAAAAAGGGTTTTCTACGAATAGCAGAGAAGTACTGATAATAGTGCTGGGCATGACACAGTGTCAGGAATGTTTTCTTCTGTTGTACATAGGGTTGCTATGAGTTGGACTGACTTAAAGGCACCTCACAACAATAACAAGTTTTAGAATGTGTTGCTTCTTTGTATGCTTGTTCTTGAAATATGTATTGCTCCTATAACCTAGGTTGGATATTTTTCAGAGCTTTTTGTTTTTCTTTGTGGTGCTGGGATCAAATTCAAAGTGACTTATAATAAATGGATCTGAAAAGGAAGAGAATTTTGTGGAAATTCTTGTATAGAAACAGGAGCTATGAGACAGAGATTACTTAAAAGTATTTTCATAAATAGCAACTAAGGGAACTGTTCATAAACCAGCTCCTAAGCAGCTTTATCATATAAGATTTTTCTGCTTTTTTCTCCAACATACTTCATTTAAATTCACCAAAAATTAAATCAGATTTAATTAAATTAAATCAGTTAATATTGAATAACTACATTGAATCTGAGAAGGTTCATCTGTTTTTTTTTAATTGGACTTCATAGAATTTCTAAATATGGGTAAATTTCTATAATATCAAGGAGAATAGCTAAACAAAAAGATAGGAACTTCCTTTGTATTATTGAATACACTTTGTTGTTTCTTAACCACAATATAAAAGTTTTTCCTATGATCCCACTAAATCTGCTCAAAGTCTTATAAATTGCCCTAGTTTTGTCATTGGATTTTGAAAAAAAAAAAACAGCTATTTTCAAAACAAAAAACGTATTATTGAGCTTCTATTCATTGGGCTGGGATTTAGCTCAGTTGGTAGAGCATTGCGCTGCAGTCTCTGAGGTCCCGAGTTCAATTCCCAGCACCCCAAAAATGGGAGAAGGAACTGGCAATCCACTTCCAAGTTAATCCTGAAACAGTCAGCCATTAAAAACCCTATGAGGGTCACTATGAGTTGGATACCAACTCTACGGCACCTAACAACAACAACATTATGCATCAAGCTTTCAGCCATAGCACCATGGTGTCTGATCCTGTCAGATCTGGGAAGCTAAACAGGGTTGGGCCTGGCTAGTACTTGGATTGGATTGGGAGACCACCTGGGAACACCAGGTGCTGTAGGCTTCAGAGAAGGACCTGGCAATACACTCCCAAGAAACAGTCAGCCATTGAAAACCCTATGAATAGCAGAGAAATATGACACTAGCGTTTCCTACTTAGGGTCGCTATGAATCAGACACCGACTTGACAGCACCTAACTACAACTATGTGTGTTAAAGCATTTTGCTAGACATTTTTACCTATGTTCTTTCACTTAATGTGCTTTTGTTTTGTAATGCCTTTATTGAAATATAATTCACAAGTCACAAAGTTCATCCTTTTATTTAATTGTTTTAGTTTATTAGTTGAACAACCAGTAGCATAATCAATTTTAGATTATCACCCTTAAAGAATATACTGTTGCTATTGCCTCACATTTCATCACAATTCCTAAGCAACCATTAATATTTACTTTAAGAAAACTTTTTATAAACTGGGCATAGTGGCGCATGGCTGTAATCCCAGCAGCTCAGGAGACGAGACAGGAAGATTGCAAGTTCAAGACCAGAGGCAGTCTGTGTAATTTAGGAAGACCCTGTCTCCAAAAGTAAAAAAATGGGCTGGGGGTGCAACTCAGTGGTACAGCACTTGCAAAGCATGCAAACGTGAGGCCCTGGGTTCAATCTCCAGTACTGGAAAAAAAAGAAAACTTTTTATATCTTTGCCTATTCTGGACATTTCATGTAAATGGAATTATATAATACATGATCTTTTATGACTGGCTTCTGTAATTTAGAATTATGTTTGCAAGGTTCATTCATGTTGTAGCATTTATCAGTACAGACTGAGTATCCCTTATCCAAAATTTTTGGACTCAAAAGAGTTTCAGAGTTCAGATTTTTTTGGGTTTTGGAATATTTGCATATATATAAGGAGATATCTTAGGGATGGACCCCAAGGTTAAATACAAAATTTGTGTTTCATACACACCTTATACATATTGGCTGAGGAGTATTTTATTTTGTTTTGTTTTATATTAATTTTTGTGTTTTTGTTTGGTTGGTTTTGGTTTTGGTTTTGAGACAGGGTTTTGCTATATAGCCTATGCTGGCCTTGAGCTATTGATCCTCCTGCCTCAGCCCTCACCAAGTACTGATATTATAGACACGTGCTACCCTGCCCAGTATGAAGATAATTTATACAGCATTTTTATTGTGCCTGTGCTTGGACTGTGACCTGTCATATGTGGTTAGGTGTGAAATTTTCTACTTATGAGGTCCTCAGTGCCCAAAAAGTTTCATTTTGAAGTATTTTAGATTTCCTATTACCTATGTTCAACCTGTACTTCATTCCTTTTTATTACCAAATACCACATTTGATTCATCCATTCATCAGTTGACTGGTATGAATTGTTTCTTTTCTTTCCTTTTATTTTGGCTATTGTGTAAAAGTTTTTTTGTGTGTGTGGATATTAGTTTCATTCCTCTTTGGGTATAAATATCTAGGGGTAGAGGCTTACTGGGTCATGTAGTAACTCTGTGTTTAACCTTGTGAGGAACTGATAGACTGTTTTCCAAAGCCGTGGCACCATTTTGTATTTCCTACCAATAGTGTATGTGGGTTACAATTTTTCCACTTGCTCACACATTTATTTAAAATCATTGAAAACATACTTAATACTCCACAATAGTTCCTTTGGATAGATATTATAAATTTTATTTTATATGTGGAAAAACTAAGTCTCAGGAAAAATATAAATCATTTGTTGAAAACCTCAAAACCTTATAAATGTTACAGCTAGTTTCAAACTCAATTCTAGTTTAAAACCATATTTTTCACTCATTACAAAACTATACTTATTTTTTCCAGCAGTATTTTTGAGGATCATTTGCATCTGGTACATAACTGAATGTCTACCATGACTTAGTAATTGGAGAGGCAGGTAACTCAGTTTCCTCACAGGCTACTGAGATTAGTGGCTCAGAATCAGTTTCATGTATGGTAGTAATTCACAAATTTTGGGATCTCTTTTAATACTCCTAAAAATTAAGGAGCACTCCAGATGGCTTTTATGTTTGTGGCTTTGTTGATATTTATAATATTAAAAATTAAAATGGAGAAAAATTTAAATATTTATACATTCATTAAAAACAACAATAAACCTATTACTTATTAAAACATACTTTTACAATAATAACCTTAGCAATGACATTATTTTACTTTTTTTTCAAATTTCTTTAGTGTCAATCTAAGTAGAAGGTGGATAAATTTTCCTGTATGCTTCTGCATTCAACTTGCTATAATATGGTTAATTTGATTGAAGTATATGGAGCATGACACATGTAGATATTTACAAAATGGAATATTTTAATAGCTTTTTCAGATAATTGTAGATATTCTTCTTCTTTTACTATATCAAAATTTTAAAGTTGCATAAAGGTTAATTGCAACATGGAATCTGAAAGATAATGAATTGTTCATGTTTTATTATATTATATTAAAATCCATTGATCTAACTTGCAATTTGAATAGATCTTTTACCAGTGTGTGCTTTTGTAATTCTTGTTGATCATTTTGAAAGTGTTGAAATTCTAAAAGTTTTGAAATGTTGACATACTTCATGATACAATATAAAAAATCACATCTATTAATATCACATTTGAAAACTTACATTCTATTATTGAAAACAAATAATATTAATTATTTTCCTTGAAGTGAAAGTTCACTTAATTTCATTTTTTTTGAAAGTATCTGTTAAAGAGCCAAGTTTGAATAACCACTCTTCATCTCTCAATTAGTCTTTCAAATAAAACTGGTGCTGTATGGAAAAAGCAGCCAATTCAGATATCAAAGAATCATACAAATGTTTTTCCTCAAGGCAACCACTGTGTTTTGGCATACAGAAGAAATGCTTTTGTATTTCTCACTTGGCTATGCACATTATTTTGTAAAGTAGACTCCTAAGTAAGACTTAATAAAATTAATTTTTTAAATGTTTCATCAACATTTTTAAAGGGAAGCTGACATTTTAAAAATTTCAAGCACATAGTTGAAAAGACTTCAGTGTCCCCCAGAAGAGTTCAATGCTATTGCCTTATAATTCATGCTAAGGCAACAGCAATTTCACCCACCATTGCTTTGCACCATTAGGGTAAATGTCAATACAGTGAAAATGACAAAAAAAATCACAGTAATATTATAAAAATAGTTTTAGGCATATAATTTAGCATATGACTATATGATATTCTGTCCCAACAGTGTTCAAAATGCTTTTTGGAAAGCATTAGAGTTGGATTATGAAAGTCAAATATTAGGTATATACGTAATGCTGGTGAAGGGAGTAGGCATTCTCTTCCCAGAAAATCAAATGTTTGTTCATTTTAAAGATGTTTTTACTATTACACAACGTTTACATGATCATTTAAAATATCAAGTAGAAGGAAGTTAATTTCTTTAATTATATTCTAACCTTAAATTATCTTCTCTTTCTGAGTGAACTCTGATAGAAGTATTCTTTTTATGTTAGGAAGAAGCAAGAGACATGCTGTTCTTAACTTCAAAATTGTACAGTATCATTCATTAATGTAGACTATTATAAAATATCACAGTATCACTATAGATGTGTATAAAGAATAGCAAGTTATCTTCTTACTCTGCCTCTGCTAGCGTATTGCACATCTCACAACTATAATAATGTATTCTGTATGCAACATATTTCTACACATAATCCATCTTGTAACAATGAGATTTTTAAAATAAAAATTTATTATCAAACTGATTTTTAAAAATCTAATTTAGACTATATCTCATTCTTGGAGACAAAGTTTTTGTCTGTTCACTAACTTCCAGATTCTAGAATAGTACGTAGCAATAGCACTATTTATTGAATGAATGAATTCTTTTCATTATCTTAAGGGCTATCTGCATAATATTCCTAGGTATCATGGATAATAGCTTATCTATTTTGATAAGCATTTGGTTTATTTCTAGTTTTTCAGTTTCATACAATATTCCACCTTAAAAGATAGATGAAAGAGTGTTTTAGGTAGTGTGAATAGTATGAGTAAGACCTAGAACCATGAGAGAAAAGTGATTTTCTGGGGGAATTTGATGTTTTCAGTGAAAATAGCGTGTGTACATGTGTGTGTATTTGCAGTTGGATTGGGTGAGTGGTAAAGTAGGACAACAAAAGTTGAGAGATGAGGTGTTATGCAAGCAAAGACACAATCAGAAAGTACCATATAATCACATTAGAAAATCTGGACTTGGTTAGTGGAGATCTATGGTAGCTTTAACTGGGGAAGTAATATGATCATATCTGCTATGCCTGAGTATCCAGGCTTCAAGAGTTTGGAGTAGAGTGACATTTTATAGTCAATGAAAGTATCTTTGATTATAGAACTTTATTTGAAATACACTAAATCATAATATTTCTATATTGTTGTTGTTGTTAGGTGCCGTCAAGTCGGTATCCGACTCATAGCGACCCTCATAGGGTTTTCAATGGCTGACTGTTTCGGGATTGCCTTGGGAGTGGATTGCCAGGTCCTTCTCCCATTTTTGTGGTGCTGGGAATTGAACTCGGGACCTCAGAGACTGCAGCGCAGCGCTCTACCAACTGAGCTAAATCCCAGCCC